>JAJEKV010000018.1:2320900-2463545 GCA_021234155.1 Isoetes taiwanensis
ATTGATGTGCTTCGTTTCAGTTTACGTATTTAGCCCGACTTTCCATGCATTGAGCCTCCATTTTATCGAGAAGGAAATTGAAGGACGAGCATGTTGTTGTGTGTATACCACATGAGACTAGACTTAGTTAGACAAACTGAACAAGATAAGGTTAGATGCAAAATCCATGAGTCTTGAATGCACTTGTACATGTGTTGTATGTGGTCTGGACCAACATGTCAAAATACCGCGATGATATGATATATAAATCTACAAGCGACATGTGGAGGTCATTGGTTTATACTAAAGATATTGCCGGATGGTGGCATGACCATAAATGCACGCTATTGTCATGTACGGTGCCCCATCAAATTGCAGGTGTGTCCAAAAGAGAACTAGGGGGTTTAAGGCTGCTAGTTATTTGGAAGACTTTTGATACGATGAGTGTCTTTATGCCTTTTTATGTTTGGAAATGTTAATTGTACCTATTTTTCTTTGTAGGTTTGCAAGATCATTAAATGAACGTGGCAAGGTGGTTTCATAGTGACACAAAACACATTTGTGAAACATTATACAAATCCTTCAGCGGATGTTTTTAACTCGTAAACAAGTCACGAAGGTTTATCCCCATAACTATGAGGCTAGGTGAGGCTACACAGTTTAAAGCGATTAGCAGCACTTTTCCCCGAGAGACACCATAGTGTCGGTTATTGACTTTCTTTGAGAACTACACATTCAAGATCTGACGGAGATTCAAAGTTTATTGGAGAACTCGATACACCATATTGGTGCATATATCATCTGAGACATGCTACTCGAGAAGAGGTTGTGGTGAGGGCGAGAAATTGGTGATTTGTATAGCGAAGACATATTATCAAAGAGACACATTTTATATTTGGATGATAGAGAGCATGACACTTTGTTTGTGCAACATTGCCTTAAGAAGCATCTTGATCTACTAGCCGGCAAAGGTTTAAATATACCAATCATGTTATGTGTAATTACGATGGATGTGCGTCAATTAAAGGTTAAAGACTTTTTCTTTCTTGGCCCGGTTACACATAAGATACATGGGGATTCCTATCCATTGGAACTATTTTGGTTCTTACCATGGAAAAGAGTACATACCGACTTTCTTTAATATTAGATATTCTTGTTACAGGCGGCTTCCAACTTATTGGGCATGTTTATTATGTAGATGAGCATGATGTAGATGCTTTGAGTCTTTGTTCTAAAGAAACACTCACTCATGAGATGTTAAAAGAAATTCTAAAACCATTAAAGAGACACTCATGATGTTGCTGTTTATGTTACCTTGAGAACACTTCAAAAGATGCAGAAATCACGAGTCTTGAAATTTATTGTAATGGTCTTTGACTTGGTCTTGGATTTAGTCTTTATTTCTTTCTAAAATAGCTTCTTGTTTTCTATTTTTGTGGAATATTTTTAAATTGGAAAATATAAGTTCGAAGATAGAATGTTTGATTGTGCAACATACGGGGTCAAGTAAGTTCCATAGCATCAGTTGATTGAATTACAGGATCTGAGGAGTTGCACATATGAATTATTCATGCTTTTGCCACTCTTTGTTTGAGTAAGTCTGATAAATGCATAGTTGAAACGGGATAGGCACTTGGATTTTTAATTAAGGCGAATGTTGATGAAGAAGGAACACAATAATAGATGGGCGGTGTATGAAGGGATCACGAGAATGGAAATGGGATATCTAGATGTTGGAAGAACTTTCTGGGTAAGTTTGCTCAGTAGGATAACAAGGAGAAAGTGGATTTCTATATCTTGAGATGTCTGAGAAGTTAAACATGTAATTGAAGGCTAAAGATCCTTGGGGCCAAGAAGAAGTTTGGAAGGGAGGAGAATTGGTTGTAGTAGTAAGTTTATAAATATATAGAGCGAGGCGAGAATTATGAACTACTTAGAGTTTGAACAGTTGGGTATTGTCACTGACCATTTAGTAGTGGCATGTATTTGACATGAAAGACTTAGGTGGCAACATTTTTGGTGGAAGCTGATGTGCATGAACATATTCTTGAAAGTCTACAAACACAATCTCTTGTCCTTGCTCAATGTGATGTTGCAAACAGGTAAAGCCCGGAGCCAGGAAGCAAGCAACGAGTTAGTTAGCAAAATTAAAGGCTGAGGAAAAGAGAGGAGGCAACGTGATGGCCGGTACCAAAGAAGCAAAGGTTCAGCATTAGAGTGAAGTTAGTGAACAAGAAAAGACCAAAAAAGCAAGGACCAAAAAGTCGGGGTGTGAAAAAGCGAGGGAGGCAAGCAGCTCATTGACCAATGACGAGGGGAAAGAAACAAGGTGACATTGGAGAAAAAACACCAAATGGCAAAACAAACACGGTAAATAGCGACAGAAATGCTATTCGTTTCATTCACATTGACTCACAAATTTCAAATCACTCATAGAACTTAAACTTCCAAGTGAATGAAACTTAAGAAGCATGTAAATTTAAAAGCATGTAAGCTTATTGTCTGATTTTGATTGCACTAAACTTGACCTTGATTGAGCAGGAAATATGAATGATTGTGAACTTATTATCACTTATTGCAACAATTCAAAGTGACATCTAGAATTACAACAATTTGAAATTCAATACTCTAATTGCAATTCAATACTCTAATTGCAATTGCAATTCAATACTCAAATTGCAAGTTTGCTCAAAATTTACTCAAATTGCAAAGTTCTTGAAATTGCAAGTTTACTCAAAATTACTCAAAAGATTGCAATTCCAATACTCAAATTGCAAGTTTGCAAGTTTACTCAAAATTGCAAAGTTTAATATATTATCGAATCGGCATTCATAAACATTTCAAAGGTTCTAAGTTCATAAACATTCATAGCAGTTCAAAATTTCTAAGTTCATAAGCAATGGAATCCATTTCTTTCTTGCTTGACTCTCGGCCAAGTACCTCTCCCTTTGCATTTCCTTCTTCTTCCACCTGCCTGTCATCGACTCATTTGGACACCTCAACAGCACATGAGGCTATGCTTGACAATGCATTTGGATACATCAAAAGCACAACCTTAGGCAATTAGACACTATCCGGTGCTTCTGCAACCTTGAAATTAAGGGGCCGATATTAATGCAATTTAATTGTTCCTTAATTGAAGTACCAAAACTTTCTACATATTTCTTGATTTATCTCTACTAGGTTGACATCAAGTTTTTCACGGAAGGGGTATATCCATGTTGAGATAAATTGACATGCAAATACCATAGATCTATCAAAGACATCACTTACCTTTTGAAGTACCCATGCAATGGAGCTGCCATCTTACGCCATAAAGAACATCATCGGCAAAAGTGGAAAGTTCAACACAATTTAATCTTTCCAATTGAATGCTTATACGCCGATTATTCAAGCCCGGGGAGTTCATCACGTAAAGACTTTGCATTCTCGACACAGTACTAAACTTGGGCGAATTTGTAATGTTGGGACTTTTTGGCGGCTTATAATTTCTGGAATGCAATGCAAAATAAGGACAAGACATCAATAAAAGCAAAACATAAAGCTTGACACCTTTAAAAGCACTTACGATCCAATGTCCTTAGCCTTCTTGAGAGCACTCCTTGTCACTGTCCTCTTCCTCATTTTCTTGTGCTTGATTGGTCTGAGAGATTGCTTCAACATTCTTCTTCCTTTTCATTATATTGAATTCCTGGATTCTTGGCCGAGGCTCTTCTTATTGAGATTCTTGGCATTTTCTTCAAGCGGCCTCTTCTTGACATCAATATTTCGCCACATTTCCACTCCTTGGTAGAGCTTCGACGAGGAAGTGAATGTAGCCTTGAATTCACCACAACCGAAACAATACAATGCATAGGAATCAAGCTTGTGAGAAGAAAAACAAAAACATGGAATTTATGGTAGTACGCCGGTTCAATATGCATATATTCATCGAAGGAAAAACCACATATCTACAAGTCTTTGTGACTAAAGAAAAATTATAAATACCCATTATGATATTGTCGGGGTTTACCTTCTTATTCTACCGTTGAAGAAATAAAATTTTGCTCTTACATCACCACAAAGATTCAAAGCTTACTCATAGAGATTTTACATCATTCTTTACTCATCTTGATCTGTTCTTTTTATGTTCTTGAATGCATCCTTTCCCATAGAAAGGAAGTATACCATCCATTAAGCCTACACGGCCCACATCTTCCTCACACTTCTGCTTAATTTTACTGATCCTTTTGTGCATTTTACGGATCATCGACCAAATGTTAATGTCATGTCCATTCTAGTCTTCCTTTTTCTTCTATGGCATCAATAGAAAGCTGTATAAGATGCCTTAGGTAGCCATCTTTTGCCCTCTAACCTAAGAGCATCATTTTAGTACCAAAGCTTCCATACGCTGACTTCTAATTCCTCCAATTCTTAACTTTGTTAAGAACACTGTATGTTCATGTCCGAAGTATTGAGAGAGGTATCCTTTTGGCCTTCTTCTTCAAAGGGAGTCTGGTAGGCATAAATGACAAAGGAGGCCAATTGACTCCTAAAACTCCTTCTTAGAGCCAATCACGGTGGCATATGCTTTGTAAGCAAATCTTAGAGCAAGTGAGTTAGCACCTCGTGTCGGCAACTTCTTTTGATAAACTTTGGCATACAAGATCAATAATTCTGTAAAGGCATGTTTAATCTCCTTCACATTAATCTTTCCGTTATGAAGCGGAACTTTCCATCTGGATAAAGTGAGTTCGAGGGGACTTCTTACGCGGCAATCTGCTTGACTTTCGCGAGAAGAATTAAACCACGAATTTTGAATTCAAATTACGATGCAGCAGAAATACCTACAGCAGAGATCCCACGCCAGATTAGAAAAGGATAAGCGAAATAGAAAGAAAAAAACCAAACTTAAGAGCGGCTCACCGCCGACCTCACAGGAATCCGCCGACTGAGCAAGCAGCAAAGCAAAGGAATCGATCAAGCAAAGATGCGACCCGAGCAAGCAAAACGGTTTAGGTGATTCAGAAATGTAAGGAATTAAAGTTCTGACGGTTGAATGATTATGCGCATGTTCGATCATTTGTGGCCTTGTCAGGCTACCCTTTCTGTCTGCACGGTAGTACGACACTTGGTGGCGCGGCAAAGAAACTTCATCATGCGTCACGGCACAAAACTATACGCTATCACCATTAGCGAACCGGCTAAAATAGAGTCTTGATGGCGTCATCTTGGTACCAGCGTTGTACACCTCAATTAAAAACACCTGGAAGCTTCTTCTTGGAATCTTGTTGTGATGCTTATTCTTCCTGAATTAAGCACCGTAGAGTACCTTCCCTCAAATCTTATGAGTATTTTGCAAACCTCAGTATCGATATACAAAACTTTATGCAGGGCATACCTGGCTTGAGGATCACTAATCTCTTGCTTTCTACATGCGTTCTCTTATTTTTCATTATTCTTGTATACGAGGCATTGTCTTGATACCAGAACATTATATGTATTGAAATAATACCATTGTTGATAACTATTTTTAAGCAATTTTTGCAGCTCATGATTAAATCAAGTCTTCCCTTTCTCCCCTCCAAAGAAGCGGATGTAGGCAATGCCCTATACAAAAACAATCAATGGAATATCGTGTGTGTAAGTTCACCATTAACATAAAAAGCAAAGCAATCATAAGCCAAAACAATCCTTAGAAAATAACTCCAAAACCCAAGTTGAACCGGTTATTTGTTGCCAAAAACATTAGTACAAGGATCCAACCTAATAAAACTTACTTATAATCTCCTTATAGAAGGCAAGTGTTTGTCATTGGACATTACAAAGGCTCGAATAAATTCGACCATGCATATGCGATAGGAATGGCAAAATTATCGAGGGACCAAGGCAGCGAAAGAAACATGAACCCTCTACATGGCGGTGTGACCCTCCTAGGCCAATTGACCTCTGAGCAGCGATGTTGGACATGAGCTACTTTGGTGCTTCTTGGAAGGGGTGAGTCATACATACGAAACTTGGTCTCTAAGTGCGTCGACATTTGAGTCCATTAGGTCGGTTCGCAGTTCGGAATGGGAGAATTGCCCGTCCATTGGCGGGGAGCCGGAGAGAGGACCTTTAAGAGTGACTGCTTAGGAAGGTTTTAAGGAGTCCGTCTTCATCAACACCCTCCCTCACATTGATGACATTGTGCAAGATCCGCAGTCCGAACTGACTAGGATCTGACCTCGAAATGTAAAACCACGTGTGTTCTTCAGGTTATTGAAGGTTTTACGTTATGGAGGTAGAGTTTTAATCGGTTGCACTTGGGACGTAATTGAGAAGTTGTGATTGAAAACACAAAGCAATAGGAAGCGAATGGGGTTTGGATTTATCCCCCTCGAGTGTGGCGATTAGAAGTCAAGCCTTTTGCGGTAGCAAATTGTTTGGGGATCATTCGGGATGGCCAATAGATCCAAACTCGGTTATTTCTAGGTTACCATGGCTCAGCATCATATTTAGAAAAGATGCATCTAGCTATCAACTTGTAGTGTTTTGGCCTTGAAGCGTAAGCCCTTATTGTAGGAGTACCGGTCCCTCCACCGGATAGGCATGGCTCACGGTTATCATAGAGGGGATGTCATCATGGGCCTACAATGTCTAGCTAATGGGAAGGCGCGCTCAGTTAGATAGCGCGGTGAACTTCTGAAATGGGGTGGGCCTCCCGCGGTGCACAATCCTCCGCGACATTAATTCAATAAAAGCATTGAGAGCTTCCCTCGTAATGGATATAGTAGAGTAGTGCCCCATATACAAGCGAGGGACCTCCAGTACTGACCAACTATCGTCTGATTATGAGTCAGCTCTCTCTTTACCATGTTGGCTGGCATCCTTAGTGGCCGGTGACAATATAGGCGGAGAGAAGCGGAGGTCGCGGCTCTTACGAGCGGAGTTTTGGCCCGGACATTCCGGCATTGATCATATCTTCACTCGCGTACATTGATTGAGGATAAGCGAGGTCAGCCCGTGAGACACATCTTTTGTTGTTTTAAATGAATTTTACTGGCGTTGACCACGATTAGCACTTAATGACTATGGAGACAGTTAGCGGCGGTAGGGATCCTCTGGACTTCGAGGAAGTCACGATTATGCATAAATTTGTCTGAGGCATGCTCGGGCCGTATCACATCGGCGACCTGGCCCGTTGATGATAGCATTAGATGCGTCGAGGTTTGCCCCCTCCTACACTCTTTGGCCTATACATTGATGGGTTGGAAGATTGGCTCTCTGACATGGAGGTCGCGAGGTGCATCTCATGCATCGCCTGATCAAACGAAAACTCATATATCGCGGCGATGTCAACCTCATGGCCTATACTCGAGGAGGACATGCAAGCGTCCACTGGATGCTCTTGACTGCTTTGCCAATTCGCTGGAATGCGAGTTAACTTGGCCAAAAACTAGAAGTCTTTGTGAATTTACATCATCCGTCGGCAAGGCTTCCCACATTCACTTACGGGGGCAAAAGGGTAGAAAGTGGTAGACCTACAAGTACTTGGGGATTGAGTTCTCAACTACCATCCATTGGGATCACCGACTTCTGCTCGAGTTCTTGGTCGCGGCGGGTTGGGGAAGCACTATGGCATCGCGGGGAACAAGCGACCACAAAGAGTTAATATGCACGAGACACGATCCACATTTGTTTGAACTGGTTGGCCGGTCCTTTTGTATGGTCCGTTGATATCCCTCAACACCTGGAATGACCGCCGAGCAGGTCACGAAGGCTTTCATGGCATGGGCCACCGGGGTGAAGTCCGCAGTTAGCGTGCGGATCCTACTCGGGGAGACAAGCTTTCTACCTTCATGGAGAACGCATTGGAGCGTCATATAGTTTACTTCCAAAGGTGAATTAAGCTATGGGTGATACGCTTACCCCACCTTGCTTTAGCCGCGGCGGTCCCCTAGCGCACGAAATCTATTTGGAAAGACAAAACATTTCGGTGGTTCTCCACTGGCCTGGGGAGATTATGCGGAGCCAACGGATCGCGTCAGTCGGGACAAAGAATTATGGCGCCGAAGGCACTTAAAGTACACCTAGATGCTACTTTCGCCATAGCTGGGATAGAGGCTCGGCCTTGGCTGGCACCTTATCAGCAAGTCAATCCTATGCTCACAAAGTACACCGATTACTTGTACACCCGGTACGCCCATGAAGCGCGGACTGCGAAAAGGCTTCCATTAAGCGCGGTGCGCCATCCGCGTGAAAGCGGGGTGTTGGGCGCAAAGGAATACGGAAGCAAAAGGCTTTGCAGTGTTGCCACGGTAGCGATTGAGGATGAATGTCATGCCCCTCCCGGATACGCCGGTATTTACCCATATCGAAGGCGATATGTTGATTACTAATTACGGCTACGGCTGTTGCATCGATTATTGGCTACGGCATGTTGGTTTGTTAGATTCATACCTCCAGGAGGTTATGGATGCCGCGGTTCGTTTGTGTCCCGCAGGATGGTAATGAAGCGTCTTATACCCCATTATGATGTGCTGACATGTATTCTTGCTAAGGTTTTCCCTCGAAACCTTGATGAGATTTTTAATCTGTCGATGTCGTACGCTCTCTTTTATTTTACGTTACCGGTAATTGGTCTCGTGGAAGCTAAAACCTATTCTATTCTGTTCTATTCTATTCTATTCTATTCTATTCTATTCCTATTCTATTCTATTCTATTCTATTCTATTCTTAAACCACCTGAGAGATGAGAAGCACTACAAAACCCTTATTAAAATGGTTTTAGCACTTTCAATCTCTAGTTTGACATAGGATAACGTGTAATGACAAGCTTTAAGATTTTGAAACTCTTGCAACCACCCCTCAATCTGAACACTAACGATGAACACAAATGGCCTTCACGAACACCATACGCCGGGGGATCGAGCTTCCGTGAAGTTGATCTTCAAAACCCTAAAATATTATCGCGGCATAGCCCGGTGAGATCAATAAATTCAGCCCGAGTCTTTCATGTCGGCCTGTCCGCAAAATAGCGATAGTGGCTTATTTTCTAAGCGGTTTCATTATCGGATGAATGTTACATAGAGGGGCACCCTTTTTCAAGAATGGTGCCTCAATATTGGAAAACATCGTAGATCGTCATTTTCGGAAAAGTGCATATCCTGGAAATTATAACAAAAACCAACCACAACCACCTTTCTTCATTTTTCCCGATGCCGATGGACCCACGAGACGAAAGTGTATGTGATACAATGACCATATTTTGGTAATAATGGTTTGCCAACGATTGTTCATTCACGATTATGCGCGCAGATGTTTATTATTTTATGCGTTCTTTTAATAGACACGTACCATATGGTGTACCATAACACTTCAGTTTGGGATTTGAACACTAGAAAAGACTCTTTCTCTCGCGTGTTACTCGTGGGTAGCCTTTTCCCACATTAGTAGCATGCCATGTCTGCATAAGGCGCGTCAGGAACTACTTTACGCAGGGTTTCTACCATCTAGCACTTTATCTTCATTATATACACCATCATAACTTCGTTTGTGGAATTTTGCGAGGGCTATACGTACCTTGTGGCGACATGCGCTGTGATGCGATAGTTATAGCATATGGGTTGCTTTCATAAAAAGTGGTAATGCACAGGCCAAATCTTAGGTTTTACGTCTGCTTTTGAGTTCTAGTTGGCGAATATGCATTATCATCAACTTGGTACATAGGTGTTCTCGATCTGCTAAACTACTACTTTTCGGCGACTGGGAGTGCAAACTCACTTCTGTTATAGCTTCGATCATCATCGAGGAGAGAGTCACAGTGGGGCGCGACATCACGGACAATGAGCGCCCGGCTTGAACTCCATTCCTTATATGGGAGAGTTAACTTCATTCCAACACCACCTCTGCAGCCTTATCGTCCGGGGTTCCTATTACATGGTCGTAATAGCTATTAGCATCATCGATGAATCTTTAGGATTCCGGATGCCTTTAAAATTAGAAGGTAATGAAGCACTGCATCATCGTTTGAAGCATTGTTTCTTCAGTCTTGCCATGTCGGGATGCGATCTAACTCATTTGTGTCCTCGACTCTCCTGCAGAGTTATTTCAAAACATTTTGTAGTAAGTTATGATAAGTAAACCGCATAAATACATCATCTGCCAAAATGCCTGAAGGAGAGAATAAATGTTAGTATATGTAAGTGCACAATAGGGTGGTGAACTATGGATATGGAAAGCCAAAGCTCACATTAAAGGACGATACATCTTGACCGAACCGAGCTGCCCTATCTTGCCAATTCCTGCAGTACCCTCACGGAGTACTTTCTACGGCCCATCGATACGCCTTGATAAGGACATATTAGGCAAATAAACATGAGAGAGCAAGGGGAAAGATAGTACAAAGAAGCGTTGAATTAATTGAGGGTGTGTCAAGCGACAATATAGTCCAACAAGAACCACGGTGGCGAAAACCAAGCGAAGGCTTTTATAAATGTCAAAGGAATAGTACATGTATGAGTGGTAAAACTTTATTTCCATAAAATTTGAGTAAATGTATTACCTGAAAATTTGTCTTGCGGATGTGACTTCTCTTGAACCATGTGATATAATTTGGAAGCTAATTTGGAGATAGGACATGCAGTAGATAAACTAGCGGTGAGCAGTTGGTTTCGCTTTCTTTCCTTCCCCATTGTCATTTGTTTGGCACATACGCGTAGCATTTCCATAATCATGTCGTCCAGTGATCCACAAAAATTTCTTATGCTACACAATGCTTATGGTGCCGGAACAAGAATCAATCTTACCTTAACATTTGCTCCATAGAATTGAAGTCACAAAATGCACATGGTGACCTACAATGTCACGCACTCTGGAAAAAGAATAATGTTGGTGAATAGTCAAACAATTTTATTTTAGCAGCTATTTAAAATACTATATGCCTTGCACATAATGAACTATTCGGATGTAGCAATCTATATTATAATAATCAAATCGAAATTGGATTCACGAAGGCATTTATTTGCCTATGGTTGGTTTTGGGAACTTAGGTGATCAAATGTTTATGCTTTCCATGAGACAATGTCACGGTATGAAATTAAATTGGCGACTTTTAATGGTGTTTTAATTGAACTGCCATGTGTGTTTGGATTAATGGTGAAAATGTTTCTAGTCGCTAGTCTAGTGTATGACTATTACCACATCATGTGACTTTGGGCCCATTAATCTGCAGTGTGTAAGCTGGCAAAGAGCATATCATCTTTCTAAAGAGTACAATTTAAATTGCCTTCACATTACAAAGCCGCAATTACAAGCATGATGTTTAAGGAAGAAATTACTTTGAACATGAAATGACTTCCTAGGGACAATGGCCAGAATGCTTGCTCCTGGCACATTATTGACTTGCGAACTAGAACTCCGGCTTCCACAATCTTCCTTTCACGCAATCATCTTGGTCAACTCAAGATTTAAAAAGTTTTTTCTAAAATTAAAACTCCATGCAACCGGATATTAGCCATGCAAAAAGAGAAAAGTAATGGAAAAATGGCTCCTCGATAAAACTAATGAGTGGTTTTGGCATATTGGAATCCTTTGCTCATAACATAATCAAATTACCTCTGAGACCATCATTTGTTCAAAGCCGCAGGCAAACTATCGGTCTCCATAAGGCCATTCCTTGTTGCTCGCATCCAGCAGTACGTAAGAGTTTTCTATCTAAGAATAGCACAATAATTGTGTGAAATAGCCTTAGAACATAATGGATGATTACTATGAAGAAAATATTACACTTTGAATGTAGCAATATATATCATTGGAGATGTAATAAGTCCAGGGTATATCTTTACAGCTTGCCATCCAACATATGTTGGAGGGAAGAGCAAAAGTCAAACCTAGTTTCTCGTTCAACCATTTTATTTATGTTCAAAATTGCTGCGAGGCACCATGCATCCCTGCGCCATTTACCACATTCATAAAGAAGAAGACTATGCAATCACGGTGCGGATGATGCAAGCTCTTAATTATCAAAGTTACGGCTGAAGCGACTCTTGAAGCCTTCTTGATGGATTGTTTCTAATTGTAGCACGAATAGAAGTTATTGTGCTGCCCTTTAAATCATAGAGAATTACCAACTTCCATATGATGGTTACAATTCTCAAACTCAAATTACGTCTTATCAAATCCATAATATTGTACAAGCACGTTTTGGACAAACCAGGAATATGAATGTACATGAGTACAAACTTGTCAACTTCTTGAACGAGAATACAAGCCATGAGATGGTAAAACTGACATTTACAAGATTCCTGAGCTCAAATTGATGCTTATCATCATAATGTTGTTTTGTTTTTCTGGTAAGCCATACGGACAGTGGAGTACATGAGTACAAACGACATTGACTAGAAAGCACAATTACAAGCTATAGCATGTCGGCAACTGTCGACATCTATTTATTAGTAGTTCTATAGTTTAGACAATGCTTATCAAAAAGCGAAACGAACTTGTGTGTGATAAAGAGCAAGGTTTGTATCTATGCATGAACATTGCCATATTCTTCATTTTCAGCAGTGGAGGCAATGCCTTTATCTGCAAAAATCGCATTCCTAAACAAAGGAAGACCCGATAACGCATGTTGTTGTGCCTCCGGTTGCCCTAACCAGTTTGACATGTAGAGTGCCTTCTGATCTAGAGATACTTCTATAGAGATATGGGTACGCATCGCGTAAGTAAATCATAAAGCGAGGGGCACCAACATCATCATCTGTATAAAGAGTATGGCGGATGCATTCAAGAGTAAAAGGCGGCTCATTCAATAGTTGTACAACCTTCCTTGCTTTGCTTGGTGGCCTGTTGTGTGCATAACTATATTAACATTATTTAACACGTTTGCGAACAGATTTGAAGGCAGAAACCACATTTTTTAAGCCCGCTTGCGGTATGTCGTTGCGTGTTCAATTAGATTGCTGTGCTTCTACAACAACATTCTTTGATGGAGCAAACAACTAAATCGACAATCTTCCGGCTAGAAAAGCGGTGCCGGTCACGACCAATACTAAAATTCGTCACGCTCTTTTTTAGATTTCAAGCGGATATATTGTGCGTTGTCCCTGACTCATGCACATTTAAGAGGATGGGGAACACGCATCTCATTCCATATCTCTGCGCCAGCAAGACTTGCCACACCATATTCTATAAAATGCATTACCATTCATTCTTTTGATCCTTTCAGGATCCATCGAGTTTTGGCAAAAACCTTGTTCTCATTATGTTTGAAAGTGGTGATGGGTGGACTGTTGGTATCAAGGAGGGATTGATCCATGGTGAAGAAGGGAATATATGAAATGTACTTAGAATTATATACAGATCAGTTCATGCATTAAAGATGCCTTTTAATTCTCACTACCTAATCTTCCTCTACGTCAATGGCTCATCAATTTCTAGTTACCCAATTGCAGCGGGACTTAGTTCATATCTCACCTCCATCATGAATGGTCCAAGGATTTGTATTTCTATGCACAATGGGCTGTTTACCAAATTGTGTAGTTGTGAAAGGGCCTTGGTACAAGAAATTTGAATCTGCAAGCTTTTTTAGATGAATTCGAAATTAGCCCATTTGTTTCGTTGATAAAGGGCTTTGCTAGATTTAATTTAGAGGTACGCACTTTCGTGCATCTCCCGGTTGCACTCTGTTCAACATTCTTCTCGAGTTCAAACTCTATTGTTATTTCTTCATCTATGCATGATCAATCTTTGCCAGTTGCTTGCATTCCTGTTATGAAGATGCTCTACGGTTCAATTGTCCTCGCCCTTGCCGTCATTTGCGATATAGTTTCCTCTCCCGTTATTTATACGCTTCTCATGCTTGAGGTTGTTATGGTGATGGTCTAATCTTCCAGTAGCTAAAAGAGTCGCGTGAGGGCAATTGGAAGGAAAGGTAGGGAAGAAGCTGGTTATGTCTCCGGAGCTATCTGCCTGATTCTGTTAACGTGATAGCGGTATGCACGTTGATACGTCGCCTGATATTCTGAGAACCGTTGATGAGGCCATTAAGCGCCTCAAAAGATGGCACAAGGTATGATTATATTATGGGTGGTTTTGCTTAATGGACCATCCACGTCATCTAGGTTTTGAGTCCGTCACCCGGGTCCCTCTTGATATTCCTTGATAATAGATTGTGAATCCTTTAAAACAAGTTATGAATATCAGCGGTGTGTTATGGAGACCTTGTTATTTTGGTTGAAAAAATAAATAAATAAGCAAAATCTCCATAACATACCAAAACAATAAAATGTTAAATAATTTTTTTTTTTTTTTTGATCTTGAAAAAGCGTGTGGCGGCCATGGATGGCGGTTAGAAAGAGCAACTTGCGGCTGCGGCGAACTAATAGTAATAGTTCCCCAATAATGACTGGCAATCAAAATCGTTAAGCGATCCTGATCTCGTTTATTAGTTGGCAATCTGATCTATGTTTCTTTAGACGATGGTCATTTACATTTATGATAGGTGGATGATGAAACCAAAGAAATAAGTGAATTACCAACAAAGCGAAACTCTGAATTCCCTTTAATATATTGGGAAGCTAATGCGGAAATTATGCATTAGAAAGTTTTGCATCCTTTAGATGATCGATATTTGTTGCTGAATTACCTTATACATGATACAAGGCCAAATTAAAGGCGAAAAATTGGTCATAGATATTAAACAAAGTAGTAGATCTGGGTAAAGACGGGAACTCCATTCTGTCATTGCTCATATGATGAAAATAGTTGCTTCGACATACAAATAGAGATGGTTCCAACAATCAAAGTAACCCGTTACACATCACGAACTCAAGGAGCTTGATTTAGCGTCAAGCAAAGCCCTAGTGCGAGGAGTTCATATGTAGCATATGAGTATTATTATGCCACGGGTTAATCAACACATGTAATTATGAAGCGAGTTAGTTAGGTTGCCCCTTAGCGATTAGGTTTTCATCTCCTTTTATATACGCCGGATCACCCATTTCTCATATCGAAGCGCATCTGGTAATCTCCGCGGTTTTCCTATGATTTTGCCCTTAGCTCTTTACCCGTGACCAACCACCACCCTCCCACCCCACCCATAACCTATGGTCCCAGCTCTTTCCTAGTTCACGGTAGTCTTGAAGGTTCCATGGGGCCACCGTGCGGGGAGGAGTTGGTGTGACCTTTGTCTTCGATGCTGTGTGCATGTTGTGATATTTTGGCCCTGCGTGCCATTTAGGAGAACCCTAGTGTCTTGGATATGTCTTTGCATTAGCTTTCTTTGAGACTCTCTTGTTCCTTGGATTTGCTTGGAGTTGATTATGTCACGAGTTTCTTCGGCCTCGCCAGTTGACTTGGAGTTTGTTGGGACTATTCAATTTATCGCGATTCGCGATTATGATGATGTCTTGAGTTTGGTGAAGATTTCGCGACGGCTTTTCGGTGGAGCATGTACTTTATGGGTTGCCTGTTGGAGACTTGTCAAGCTATTCTTGTGCTTGTACTCTTTTGGATTCCTTTTCCCGGTTAAGTGTTGCTATTATGGCGGGGGTTTTCCTCGAAAACCGAAGGCGAGTTTTAATCCAAGAGCTATAATGGTTTCCTTGATCTAGCATTATCGATGAAAGCATTGTATTGTGGTTAGCATTGTATTGTGGTTTGTGCTTGAGTGGAGATGCGGATGTATGGCATTGTATTGTGGTTTGTACTTAGTGGAGATGCCGGAATTCTTGGCTTTCTTTCAGTTTATCTCTTCTTCTCCCTCTGGCTTTGACAATTGAATTTATCGCCATTGTAAGCGATAAGAAGATAATCTATAATTATCAACCTCCCCGCTGCGAATAAACTCATATGCTAATCTCCGAAAGGACAAACAAACTTCTAAACTTCAAGAGACTTAAGAAAGGCTGAATAAAACTAGGCGAGACTAAGTTAAACTCCCTTTGGACACGATTTTGCGACATGTTCACCTAAACCGA
The DNA here is from genome assembly GCA_021234155.1 of Isoetes taiwanensis. Lineage (NCBI taxonomy): Eukaryota > Viridiplantae > Streptophyta > Lycopodiopsida > Isoetales > Isoetaceae > Isoetes > Isoetes taiwanensis. The sequence goes on from JAJEKV010000018.1 coordinate 2,336,821, forward strand.
CCCATCTGACAGCACATTGACAAACCTCTTCTTTTCAATTGGCTTGGTGAATTATATCTAGAGCAAATCATCTTGTACGTTCTAATGTGTGTTGGGTTTGAGATGTCGCCAAGCAATCTTCTCCGCAGTAAAATGAACGTACACTTCTATATGTTTGGCTGACTGATGAGATGGATTTTTAATAAAGATACGGCGGCACTATTATCATTGGATATAGAGTTGTGGCTTCTCGAGGTTGGAAAAGCTCGACCAGATCTTCTAATCAAATACATTTCCTTGGATGCACCATACGAGGCCGTAATACTTTCGACTCACATGTAGAGGCAGCTAACAACTTTGCTCTGCACCATGACGCTACCATGCGGAAAAGCAATATCCAGTCATGATTTCCCTATCCTTGGCGTCACACCGCATGTCGACATCACCGACAACGGAAAGTGATGCGAGAAAATTAAGCTTGATAGCAAATACCAAAGTAGGGATTGGCATGATGATAAGCGGAGGAGGTGTCTCTTTAAAACGAAGCCAATGCTCGGGTTGAGGATGCTCGAGATTGACTTCGGGGTGATAGTTTAGCAGGCAATGTCTCCGGGCGGAGTGCACCGCTGAATGATTTCCTCTGAAATCACGAGGAGATCGTGTGGTTTGATGTGATGAGGAACCATGCTAGTGGCTGGAGTGTATCATGGCATTTCAAGATCTAATATGCCTTTCTATTGACCGTGCGGCGTATTCTTTGAGCAATTTCCATAATAATAATGGTATCACATCCTCTGATTTTTTTTTACCCAAATGTTGTAACAGAAGAAACATCATCTCTTTTATACACCATTCCAATATCTTTTTGATGGAAGAATCACAGGTATATTGCAAGACCGAATATATGCAGCATCCTTTGTCAACATTGCAATCTTTCGGTTAGTTTTAATGTGTAGAATATAGCATAGCAAGATGAGACAATGTCATAGCAATCCAAAGAGAGAGAGGATTGGCATTGTAACCAGCATGCAACCATGTCATACTTTCGGGCATTTACTAAAGATTGGATTGCATTTCATGAAATTATATCTTCGTAAAGGCACTTCTTTGAAAGCTCTGCGGCTTCGAGCTTACCTACCATATGTAGTTATAAGCGTAGCTCTTTCTCACCATTTAAAGATATTGGTCAAATTGTTGGATATCTTGGCGGTACAAAACAAGCAATCAAATTACTTTCCGAAATTGAAAACCATATTCAATATATCTGCTTGCTACACTGCATCGAGGATCTTGAATGTCTATGACATACAAAAGAAACAAATATAAATATGTCAAGATTTTGCTCGAAGATTTGAGTAAAGATTTCTCTAAGGAAATAGAATACTTACCTTAAAATTATGTCACAAAATTCTTCCAAACACACTACCGAACTCTAGAAGCAATTGTCGAGCGGAATGAAACCCTATGCAAAGTTAAGTTAATCGTCGAACATTAAAGATAAAACAAAAGGCTGGCATTGCTTAATTTTGAAGACTCCGAGGGGCGGCAAATCCGACCAAATATCTCTTCTAAAGAACACTCGAGATGAATCATAAAATCTTCCAAAGAAGACTCTAGGCGACAAATCCAGCGAAAAAACTCTTCAAGACAAGACTCGGGCAGCCGAGATCGACCAAAAACTCTTCAAAGAGACTCAGAATGGAATCCGACAAAAAAATCTTCCAAAGAGACTCTAGGTGACAAATCAGAAAAACTCTTCAAAGAAGAAGAAGAAGAAGAAGAAGAAGAAGAAGAAGAGAAGAGAAGAAGAACACTCGGATAGCCGAATCCTTAAAATCTCTCGGATAAGCCTCCAAAGCCCTAAGCCTCCACACAGAAATAAAAACATGATTAATACATAGAACATAAGAAAAATAAAACAAATACACCACAAATCCATGCATTACCATGCGGTACCTCCTTCAGCGTCATTGTGAAAACCGAATGGTGATAGCGCAGGAGATCGCCATCTTCGCCTAAGTTTGGATCTCCCATCCTCGAGGATTTCTTTGAGCTTGGAAGCGAGAGCTTGAGGAGTTCATGTGGAGGAGAGAGAGGATTTTTCCCGCGTCGAGAAAATTCTCTTACCCAGAAAAACTCTCAGTGAGCCGCCTCAAGTGGCGGCCTTGTATACTAGGCGAAATCCTCGGTCGGAAAAGTTATCTAATACGAAAGGCTCCCGTTAGAGCGATTAAAGCTGGCAAATACACTAACCAATCAGCATTATTGGAGACCCTTGGTAGTAAAGCTTCATTTAAATTTGGTCTTTTTAAGTTCCTCCTAGGTTAGCTTATCGGACTCAAATAAGCGTGTAGGAGGAGCATTTCAATTCAATGCCACCAAAGGGCAGATCCGTTAGGGCATGAGGTTTGGCAGAATGTACGTTTAAGCAATGAATCATGGTTGCAAGAGTAGAAGATCTCACTGCATGAAGTGTCTCGATATGGTCTAGAATTGGCACAAAGAACTGGTGTCAAAGTTTAGATGGAGATGAAATGCTTGCTCATGAATTGAAGGATTCAGAAAGAGCGAGTTCGATTGTATGTAGTAGTCTTGTGAGTCAATTTAAAGCTAGGGGTTAAAGGTCATGCATTTGTTGATAAAGCATGGAAATCAGAAATCCAGATTTTTATGCTTGGGGTGCTATAGAACATGTATAGGCAAGCTGCATTGTTGACTCGTGAACAGAGATGAAGGAGAATGAAACCCTGGATATGAAGCAGAATGGGTAAGCTATGTTCAGAGGTGATACACTGAAAAGAGCTCGCAAATGCCATTTTGAAGCTACCAGATTAGCCCTATCAATTGTAAACATCTGCCGACGGACCCGTCATTGAAGGCCAGTATACACCAACAAAGCGTTCAGGAACATCAAAGACAGGCACAGGCCCAGGAAGATGGAAGCTAGGGAACATCGTCAAACTAGAGGCACAAATTAGTTTAGCAAGTTGAAAGTCTAGCAAGTAAGACACCAGAGGTGCAGAGGCTTAAAGAATAACTTTGAACTTATCCCGAATCATCCTACATATAGTTCCTCAGCATGTATGTGGACATTTTATACAAGTTCATTACAGAGAAACTGAAGCACAAACTGAATTCTTTATGCAGAAAGAAAGTTTGTGCACTGAAGCTATCAAAGGATGATACTAATTCCTTAAAATTCCAGCCTCCAAATTGCAGAGCTCAGCCATACTGCCACTATATCCATGCAAAATCAGCTTCATATAGATGGAATTCACAGGTCCTGTTGATTACATAGGCAAACTGATAGCAATCGAAGTTCCCAAGCATGCGGCGTTCATTCACGTAAAAGCAAAGTCATGGCAAACTACGGAAAAAAAAAATTAAAGAGACACCCACAATTTTAAAGCAGCAAAGGAGGTTTAGACTCTGTTCAAGTTGTCTGTTCACCAAGTTACATCACATAGCTGCTAATCAAACCTACAGTTCTCAAATTTATGACTCCTCTAGAAAAAAAAAAAAACCATATCTTTTCTGGCAGCATGATTGAAACCCTGCATGCTAGCCAATAACTATAAACAATTTAGCAATCATGCTTGACTTGCATTTTAGATAACTTGATGTAATACTGTCAACAATACCAAAGGAGATAAGTTAACGACAACTTTAGCAAAACAGATCAATCAAATTGAATAAGTGATCAGGCGGTTGATGGTTGAATTCTTCAATTAAATCGAACAGTGGCATCCTGTTTATCCACACATAATTGAGAACATCCCTGTTTGATTATTTGCAACTGTAGCAAAATCGTTGAGAACTCGCTTTTGCCTTCAGTCTTAAAAATATATAAAAGTTTTCCAACTTTGAGCAGCATAGCAACAAGCTTCGACTACCAAAAGCTGTCTAGTTTCTTAATGCTGACTTTATCCATCTGTAAAGCCTTATTCCAATCTCTTTGGATTACCCAACAGCAGAACTTATCTGCATAAGCCTACCGCATTAATACCAACTTCATCCCTCCAAAGTCTGTCAAAGATGCAATGTCACAATTCAAAAGTCAAATATCATGCCGGAACATGTAAGATGCGCCAGGAGATCTGTAGCAGAAGAATAAGGCTGTCATCCCAAGTTCTTCAACAGTTGTAATGTGCTTAAAAGCTCAGGCATTTTCAAAAGCTTGCAACGCATTTAGCAGAATTGGATATAAGGCGTCAATAGCGGGCCATATCACAGATGCATTCTAGGGTCTTCTCGGCGATCAAGAGTAGCAGTTTCAATCTAGGCTTGGGGGACTTAAACACTATCTCTGACAAAGAGTGTGGTAAAGGGTATCTGGCATGCCGAGTTAGAGATGGTGATCTTTGCACTCAGTCATGTATGAAACCACAAAGGGTCTTATTTAAGTTTTGGACAACATGTTTACACGAGTATTTCCAATTGGATACAAATGAAGGTGTACAACTGTGGACCAAAGCATGAAATGCACCTAAAATCTTTATTAGACACACGAACTAATTCTAAACAACAATGTACGCAAGCAAGGTAAATACGAGTAAACCCTAATTCTGCAGCGATAAAGACGAAGAACAACAGATTTTGTAGCATAAAACATGAAGAAATTTGGGGGTTCTTATTACTAGAGGATTCAAGTGTGGAACAACCTGGTAGACCAGCTGTTGACAGACTTTTCCCTGTTATGCGGCAGTAAGTGGATTAAATGTGAGGCTTCAGATATGTGAGTTAGAGAAAGATATTGCCAAATGATAGGTTCGTCATTCACGGAGATGTCGAGGAAAATCAAGAGTGTTTACTAGCTTGCTTACATGCGGTTCCAGCGCTTACAAACACTTCACCCAGCGACGCAGAGATCTAGCAGAAGGCGTGAGCTGACAGAAAATATAGAAATGAGAGAGTCGGGGAAGGCTTTCAAAACGATCGATGGAGGGAGGCATGATGGGCAGCTTTTAGGGTTGAAAAATATTCCAGGCATAACCAGAAAACTTGCTTTTACGTACCGGATTTTTAGGTTTGCCCTTTATGTGGGTTTTGGCATATTTCAGTATACGTTGGTATATACGCAGACTATTCTAAAACCGCTCGAACTAGTATTACCCGGTATTTTTCTGGTCACCCTAATCGCATAAAGTCCGTTGCCCTGTTCAAACCATCTAACTTAGCCGCCACGATTTTGAATGCATAATAACCCGGCTCCATCTTCCAGACCACCTTTAATGAGACTTCATTTGCACTGGGTGGGATTTGTGAATCCACGAAGAAAGGAGTGTTTTTTTTTCGATCTTGAGGAAAGGTGAATGCATGTTGTTATAGTTGGAGAAGCGTCGCTTGTGGTACAAAGGTTATTTCTTCTACGCTATGAAATTTTTGGGACCTTCCTTATCCTCCCCACCAGCACCTCAAGTATACATTTCCACGCCGAGGAGGGTTTTACTACGGGGCCGATTTGGTGTAATGAGACGAGATTCAAGGAAGAAATCAAGTCATGGATTCTGGTCCACGAGAAGCCCGATGGATTCAACCCAAAGTCCGAAACAAAGCGTAACAAAAAAGGGAATGATCGACCCAAAGGGGAACCAAGCACCACAAAATACATGCTTTTGCTTCTTAATTTGGGCACACACAAATCCATACTCACTATAAACTAATTTATACGCGCTAAAAAGTGTTTCTTAGTTGTTGCTTTCGTCGGTTCAGAGAATCCTAAAATGCGTTTCTTTTCTATTGCTCGTCGTTTTTTACTGTTGCGGGTAATTAAGAACCAACGTATGATGTTGATGTTTTTGTTGCATATTTGGGAGGGAGAAGGGAACAAGGAAGACTACGAATTTTTGTCCCTGCGCCTTTATAGAATGGATGGCTAAAGCCAGTGAGTTGTTTAGCGATGTAGGTAGCGGCCAGAAACTTTTACCGTGTCTTTCTGGCGATAAGTGTGAATCGCTTCCACGCCTCCTATCACGGTGTCTACTTTCCATTTCTTAAGGATATTTGCATGAGGCAGCACGGTGTTGAATTAGCGGGAGTAACTTGTTCTTCTTTGTAAAGCTCCAAGCCTATTTCAAATAAAGACTTATCAACTAACCCTTTCATCAACACAAAGTTTGCTTAGAATTGCATGATTTGCCCCATTACACGGATGCTTATGCGCACTTGGGCTTGCAAAGTAGATGCGACATGATTGTCATGAAACTATATCCATATTGTTAGTAGGGATGTTGCAGAGTCCCTTGAAGATACCAGCGTCAGAACACTTCTGATATTTAGGCTGAATTTGAAGCAAATGATAGTTCATAAATGTTTCAAACTGAAGCAAAATATTATTAAGGGTCTTTACTTAACCTCTCCAAAAGATAATGTCTTGCTTGGGTTGCTCAAAATTATCTTATTCAAAAATATGCTTGCTTGAGTTGCCTTGAGTTACGTTATTTGCTTCCTTGTTTTGCTTTTGTAATGCTTTTGGAAACTGGATCTTTAAATTTTTGGAGAACCTTGAGATGCTTTTTTTGAAGATGAAAGGCTACATTATTATATTCTCCATCGGTTGGATCTGATTGGCATATATAAATATGAATACTTGAACCGAGGTCATTTCAAAATCTAAGCAACTTGAAATCTTAGATCCATTCATTCAATGGTTTCATGGTTTCCGGGTGTCAGGCCACCATTCTTGGTTTGATAGATTCCCATCAGTGTTTATCAGAATTCAAAATTGCTGTGGAATTTCCCAGGCGATTTTATTGATTTTGGTGGCTAACGCTTTCTGTTGAAGCATCGCCGTAAGATGATTGTTGCATCCCCAGCTTGACATGGGTCAGTTGGTTTGTTGGTGGATTGTGGATCCCAGTAGTGCAGTGGAATTGTAAGATCACTGGGTATTGGTTACGTCCCGAGCAGTAGCATCCAAAAAGTTATGAGCGAGAAATACATCTTATGAGCAATACATATGTATTGCAAGCTTCGATTACTTTGTGCTTTCTCTTTTCACAAAAGTGCAGCCAGAACCAAAAGGCATGTAGCAGAATGACTTTTTTTAGGGATTAGCATAGAAGTCCAACATAAAAAATGGAATGATATTTTTAAGAGATTATTGATTGAAGCCCAACATGACGGCTTGGATTGTATTGTGAATATAGAAGTTCACAAAAAATTGTACATGGAACATAACAACAAAATTGATGTGCAGCGGATGCATTGTTCAGCAGAATGCCATGGCGAGGAATATGTCATTGTTAAATTCTCACGATGGCGGTGAGCAGATGCCATGGCGAATGTCATTGTTGAATTCTCGATGGCGGAACTATATTTAAATTGGCAATGGACTTCGAAAAAGGTTTAGATTTAAGAAAATGCGACTTTGTTGTTTTTGCTTGATCATCAAGATCACTTAGCCCATGTCGCTTAAAAGGGAATCTTCGCCAATCCAGAGAATGAAACCAAACCCAAAGTGGCGAATGCAAAACATATGCATCGGGTTAGCGCCACATACTACCCGGCAAGCACTTAGGGCAAAACGAATTGAAGAATTTGAAGAATGGAACAAGAGAATCAAACACACATAAATTGCACAACCAAATAATAATCCCGAATGTCGGAGTTCATCCTCCTCTTCATTATGTGTTTCTTCTATAACAATTCTATTCTATTCTATTCTATTCTATGGAACACTTTACATACAATAGATAATCTCTTCCAAGAGCAAGAGTGAAGAGAATGAGGAGACTACTACTTTTAAAACTTACACAACAAATCTCAACCCTTCATCTTTGAAAAGTCTCCGTTTAGATCTCCAATAACACATGTCCTTCTAGATCATGCCCTCATTACAACTCTAACCATTGAAAAATATTATCGAGGGGGCTTATACCCCTTGAGAGTCCATGGGTTCCACTTCAATCTGACATAAATATTCCTCCTGGGTACTTTCTCATAATATTTGCACATTTATTATATTTTCTCCAAGTTACACCCATATAGTTCTCCATTTATATATTTCCCAAATTTAAGCACATCATATAAAAAAGTCAAAAGATAAAACACACAACATCAATCCCCTCAAGATTATTCATCGTCTCGATGAATTCTTCAAAATCTTCTATTTGATCTTCATGTCTTCAACTTGGTCCTCAAAATGGGTCATAAAAATGGCATCACAACAAACTTAATATCGAAATGTCTTCATGTCTTCAAAAGCATCTCCTAGAAATCTTAGGGAAGGAAAAAAAAATGCAAAAGTTTAACATCATTTTCTCGTCTCATCAACCATAGGGTCGCCAAGTCCCATCTAGATTACATTGACAACCTCGATCTTACACGCTTGGTATGGCCGGCTATATCACCTCTCCCAACTTCTCTCAAATAACTTACATTGGTCATGTGGTAGGTCAAGTCACATCATACTTAATCCATAACTGAAATAAAAATAAAAAGGCGTTCAACTTCTATCATTGCCTTCAAATATTAAATAGCAAATATTAAACTTAGAAATACCGACCCCGATTCACAATCTTCACACTTAAAACCTTCAATGGAATATAGTAATTGGAATTTGATTAAAGTTGAGGAGCAATAATAATTTTAGCCTTGAGACACTTGGGGTAAATAATATTTAGTTCTTTAAAAGATCTTGAGTCCTTCTCGGATATAGAATATTTGAAGCATATATTTTCATAAATGATGATCTTCAATAGACAAATCTTCACTTTACAATCGGTCGTGGACAAAATATGTTAAAAAGTATTTGTTTGGCGACTAGAGAATTCAAACCCTACACTTCTCAAATGTAAGCAAATGCTATAACCAACTTACCAGCTTCAAACGATTTTAAAAAAATCATCTTCCTTTTAGATTAGCCCCTTGGTTTTTCTTTTTTTTATTTTTTAGCCTTTTCCATTCACGACAACGTTTAGGGCTTTGGATTTTATCATCGAATGGGGATGGAGATAGAGATGGCGATGCAAGCAAATAAGTCGAATGTTCTTCCTAGCTTCATCTTTCTTTTCGGCACAGAGCAGAGGTCTTCCCTCCTCATCTCGGTTTTTGGAAGGTAAGGTATGGTACGTATTTCACGGTACAAATAGTTGAAGCATGGAAGGGAAAGGAAGGAAGGAAAAGGTTCTTTTATAGAGTCACATGAGGCCAATCGGCCTATGGGACCCAAATTACATGGAGTCGCGACAAGCGGATTTACGGTTCGCCTTCGGGAGAGGAAAAAGCTGTCGCGACAACAAACTGGCAGCGGTAATACAAATATACATATATAGACATAGCACCTCGGTGGCGCCCGGTGAGGTGAATCTGCAAATCCAAAACCTCACGAGTTAGGAGCGAGAGGATCAGGCGGCTGATTAATCTTGGAAATTGCTTCGTCTTGAAGGCGGAACCAGTCGCACCAAAGAAATGTAAGCGAGCGAATCGACTATATCTTTGGGCGGCTTTGGAAGGCGTAGCTTTTCATCCTCAACAACCCCGCCGGGCTTATCTTGACAAAGCTTGTCTGGCGGCGGCTCTCCAACCCGCAGGCAGGTCTCAAGAAGATGGTGGGCCTCCATTGAATGGATCACGATGATCCTGGCGCTTCTTCATGGGCAGGCGAGCCTTGAGGTAGAGTTGTGGAGGCCTCCCGAACTAGGGTGGGGTTTATGTCTTTGTTTGTAGTGTGCCATCTTTACTGTTCGAGCATGGTGGTCCCGAGCTTCCCTAGGAAACAAGAGTCCAAGTACCCCCTCGGCCCTATCCGTGCGGCGTCACGTGTGCACACAGCGGGCCTTTACCTTATATATCAGCCATTGGGCTCTCTTGCCTTCAACGAGCCCCTCGAGCTGTGCATGATCAAGTTGCAAAGCTTTTAGGTTAAGCGAGAATGGTTGGGCGTGATGATTTTAAAGGCACTAGTATGGTGTAGCAGAGCAGGTAATGGCACAAAATAAGATAGCAGGCGATTTCTTTAAGTTCACTCCTCTTCCACCTTGCCAATCCTTTTTCCTGCTGGCCCGCCGACTTCTCCCCCTCCCCCTTGTTCTCGGGGAGGGGTATATTTAAAAAGAACCAAGAGGGATGGCATAGGATTCAAGAAGAAAAGGGTTTGGATACTGCTAGAAGGAAGAACACCAATAATGACGATATGGAGAGGAGAGTTAATGATCACGTGTATGAGCTCTGGAGGCCAAAGAAGGAAAAGTTTCAGAAGGCCTAATGCTCAAAGAGGAAAAACCCAGCGAAGGTAAGTGATAGCAAAAATATACTGGCCATCACCATCCAGAACTTGATCCCCGTTTAGTGGATTTACCCCACAGGATCTATGATAACGTATAAGAAGATAAATTGATGTTGAACATCATCGTAGAAAAGCTTGAAGAAGACAGGCGAAAAGACTAAGAAATGGGATCGGTCACACAAACAACGCTGAGAAGCGACCGCAGAAAGAAGCCCCTTATTCCGCACTCCGATGCAGAAGAAAAGAGTTTGTGAGCTGCTAGAAGGAAGAAGGCCTCAGAAGCTAAAGAGGGAAAAAGTAAGGCCCAAAAGAGGAAATCATAGCATATAAGCCACCAAGCCAAGTTTCTCGGTCTATAGTAATGGATCGATGCTATTTATAGACCATACCTTGATCGGTAATCGATCCCTGAAGGGGAGGATTTGATATGGTGGTACTTTCGAGGAGTGGTTGGCTGGAGCAAGAGAATGAGAAAAAGAAAGTTAAATGTAGAAGCCAAACATTGAATGATACCTAAAGCCGCCGTAATAGTTGGCGACCTAAAAGGTTAAGTAGCTTTAATTATAGTTGGGACTTATGCTTGGGTTTACGCTAAAGCGTTTCAAGCCTTTAAAGATATTTTGCATGCTCCAAGGATAAAAGTATACTATACCTTTTATTCAAATGATATGACCACGCCTATAAAAGACTCAGACCATTATTAAAGCAATACCGGGACCAACCCAATTGGTACGATATGGGCGACCAGGCATCAAAAGGGAAGAGCTACAGTAAAACTTGGGCGACCAATTGGAGGACATCTTAATTATTTTAGACCAAGTTTGCTATCCTCCTTACTTACATCTTACATCAAGAATTCGGACAAGATAAAACGCCACATAAGCCCCGAATCCCAAGATCACAAACCTCGCTGGGTTCTTTCTTTATCTTCCTTCCGTAGCGTGACTCTAGAATACCGTGTTATATCGATTGTTTAAATTTTTTATTTTATTTTTTTGGAAGGACGAAAGCCAAAAAATACAAATTTTACATGTCTCATCTAATTACAGTAAGGCCAAAAAGGAGCACGAAATCACACAAAATACTCTAAAATAGGAAACTAATAATAAGAATCACCATGACACTAATCCAATAGCTCTTATCACTTCGCCTGCTGAGGCACCGTAGTTTCAACGATTCTCTCGCCACACCGTATCAACACCATCGCAGATGAATAAATGCTATGAAAATGTGGCATCCGGCAACGCCTCCCACATCGACATCATAGGAGCTAGTCGAACCAAGATGGAGTGCCCTTTGTTTCAGCCGGGCCCTGTAGGATGGATGCCAAGATGCATCAGAACCGCCAAACAAACCTGCGTGCAGGACCATGTCAAGGAAAACTGACAAAAAGGCAGTGCCCAAGAATCCTAACGTTTGAAAGGCAGAAGGGCATATTCCGAGCATATGAGGATCGAACGACGTCGAAGGTGACACATCGCAGGGCGCCTTTGGAGCAACCTCGCCACCAGCAAACCTTAGAGGAGCAACTCATCCAAAGTCACCGCCATGGCGACTTTGTGAAAGGGCACAGGAACTGATAAAACCCCAGGGGTCAGGCCGCTAAGAGAAGCGCATAACAAAGTGCTTGCCTTTGTGAATATTTTCATGACAGCCCCAAGGCACCTTTTACCCCATTCATAGCAAAACAAATTTTCCACGTACCACCTCCCATACGCATAATATTCCAACAGAGGAGCGTGAACTTTGGTTCCCAAATCTTTCAAGATAAATGCACTACTGGGCCTATACCATGCTTGAATAGAGACAAGACAATCCCAAATTCCCCAGGTGGATGAACCGATGCAAACAAAGTGGAGGTGCCAGATTCGAGGTACGCCCACCACCATGGAGTCCGCAATAGGTGTGTGATGGAAGCATGTTACCGTGAGCATCCAACAACCACAACTGCATTAACTTCCGCCAATCTACGCAACACCTAAAGCTAGTGAAAACGTGTCTAAGAGCAATTTGGATGCCTTCCTAGATTCTCAAAGATTAGCGGTCGCAAGAGGAACATGTCACGATAATATCGCAAACCCTGTGTGTCATCCTCCATTGAGAGACCATGAAGAAGTCCCTTTGTGGTTGCAACGCGACAACCGCAACAAAGCCTCAAGGAAGCCAATTGTGAAAGGCAAGCAGCAAAGCAACCCCACGAATTTCCGCACCACGACAAAGTGAGAAGACTCTAACGGCCCACCATGGAATATAACAGCTTGCCCGAAAGGTGGACATGCAACACAATGTCTAATGAATTGTTCCCCAAAACCAAGTCTTAGCATACATCGACAATCGCACTTTAACATCAAGCTAAGCCTTCGCGAAACGCTTAAGGTAATAACCGGATGGTTTGTTTCACGCGGTCCACAGATTCCCCTGTAGTAGTAGCAACATTATTCAATGCACCAGTTTGGAAAAGCCTGATTGGGTTGTCGGAGATGGATCTCCCCTGCCTTGGCAAAGACCTTACAGCCACACAAGGCAGGATCGCCTCCAGCCTAAAGTAGTTTGAGATCTTTGACCTCGGGATGGAGGATGGCACTGTGTTTAGAATTTATCCAAAGCAATGGACTCAAAAGATAAGCCTTCCTAAATTCTTTTTAAGCAATTATCCAAATTCTACCTTTAATCCAATTCCTGCCTGCCTATTTCTAAGATTTGTGCGATGCCAGAGAGGCAGCATCCAGTGTTTATTTGCCTTCCTTACCTATTCTCGCCTTTAAATTTGAGATTCTCATGAGCATATCCGGTGGCTACTTTGGATACTTCCTAAACTTTCCTCTTCCAAGATTCAAGTCTTTTCTCTCGAGATTCTTGCCTCAGATTGCATTTATTTATTTTACCTTTGATGATTGCTAAAGCATACAACCCGGTTTCGAGTACATCTCAGATCAATGAGCAGCCAAACAAGGTCGCACGCTGAAGGCAAGGATGCAACTTGTACGTTCTCAGCGGGGGCCAAGGCAGGATTACTTCGAATGGCTAAAGGCATTTAAAAGCCATGTTGTAGCAGTGACCGCGTAAATGTCAGAGGAAGGAACAAGTTATATACCACATGTAAAGGTCATGGGGCCTTTTTTGGGTTTCGGCTTTTGGGACAAGGAAGGCATAGTCCTTGTGACAAAGGAACGGTATGTAGTTGCTCAATGCCTTGTTCATTTTATAGCTCTTCAGCTTTATGATTTGATACACCCGCGATGCGTGTCGCACTTTGTAATGGTTTGGACAATCAGCACAAGGTGCTAAAACAACTATTAATGAAGCAATGGAGCAAATAGAAGTATTCATCAATTTGAAAATGGAAACGCTGTTACAAAGCCAAGAAACCAGTTTTAAGTTTACTAAATGTTGTTAATTTATCTCTGCAACCCAGAAGGCCTTTTTTATAAAAACCATATTAGGGTTATTTGTTTACACCTGAGCTTGTTTTTCTCTCAATGATTGAACCGGAGCCCATTTTTCAATGGAAGTACCTTCCTATATTCCTGGCGTAGCGATTCCAATTTGAAGTGGTAGAAAAACAGACAGGATGCTTGATCATGTTCTCAACAAAGTGGAAATATTAAGGTAATCCTATATTATGGTTGCACAGTAATGACCACTAATTTACCTGGGTCCAAAGATTTGACAAACGGATGGTATATTTTGATGCCAGCACGCCAAAGTTTTAGGCCTCAGCGAGGAAGGAAAAACGTAACGGCCGCTCTAGAACAGGTGCGCTGTAGGCCCAACACGGATCGCCATGTGGCCCAAGCGGTAATCCGAAGATTGTCGGCTTAAATGATTTCAAACCTAAAAGAAAGAGCCGCTCTGCGATGCCCAAGCAAAACCGCTTCTGCGTAAATTGGTTGAACCTTCAGAGGGTCAAAATTATGTTGTATAAGAAAACATGGAGGGTGGGCGCGAGCTCGGTTGTACCGGCTGGTGTTGTAATGAGCTTATCAGTCGGGTTATGCCGCCGGTGCGCAAGTTTAAATCCATTGTTTTACTCGATTCCATCTTTGTCGTGATTTCAAGACATTTCGCTATTAATGCGAGCTGGCATGATCACATGTAAAACTTTTGTGATCTTTTTCCCCGTCGTCAAGATTTATTGGTTTTTTCTTTGATATTTACGGTGGGATTTTCAAGGTTGTAGACTTCAGTGACGCACGCCTTCCGGCGTGAAAGTCGGATGGTTATGGATTGTCGCTGTGTGTCAAGAGAAAAAGGGCAAAAAACATGTAAGGCATGGGTTTGGTTAATGGTTGTGCTTTACGCTCATTTGCATGCGCTAATAATACAAAGGTTTTGAAGCCGAAATTTTATGGCTAACGATCTAGAAATTTCATTCTCTATTTTTTGATGTACAGTACGAATGAATCTAAATCGGCACCATTGACATGTCAAAAGACGGGGTTTTAATGGTGAGATCTTTTAGAGCCGCGTGATTCGTGAAGGCGGTGGATTCAGAGAAACGTATGGTTTAATCTCAAGACAAACCTGTATGCCCTTTAATGTACGCCAGAAGCTGCATTTCTCCCGTGATAATCTTCACGCTTTTGAGTCGGTTCTTTATAGCCCGCCAAAATCCGCACCCTCGCGGTGATAATCCGAATGATGTTGGCAATACGCTGCCATAATTGCGCGATATCGTGATGAACAAATTCGCACTAAAGCTTTAAATGTTTGAGGCCCAGCTGCTAATGAAATGATCCGAAGCTGTTCACCCAACATGCTCGGGCTTAGGTTGCGCTAGCGTCTTTGATGAAAGGTGATGTCTTTGGTGGTTTGTTATTGTTTGATACATGTGCATGTTTGGTCCAGATAATCGACATGATAATCTTTTTTTGGTTGTCTTATTATGTGTCGATATAATCCACGTATTAGATCTATATTCTCATGCGGACACGCTAAATATATTTTTGTGGCTGAAAGCATGCCACAATCCGAGCCTATTGCCACCGATAAAACATGTCCTGAACGTAATGACCTTGCGTATTTTAAAGATTGAAACATGGCATTAATGCTTAATTAGCCCTTGTATTATCGTGAAGAACACCAATGGTCGAAAGGTTTGTAGGTGCTAATAAAACAAAATTAAAGTATTTTGCCACCATTTTCAAGGCTGTACAGACAAAGTGATACCTGCTTCGTTTGAAAACTAGCTAGACCTTTTGTTGCTCAGATGGGCTTTTTCGGCAAATCTATATTGTTTTGTTAATTTAACAAAGAATACAATATTAATGGTAATTTCTTTGATCTTCTTCCATTTCATTTATCTCTCTCTTGAGCGTAATCAACATGAAATTAAGAACATGACAAAAATTGTATAATCCGCTGTTGATTGTGAATGGGGTATGTTTACAAGAACAGACCAGAACCAAATCCACATATGATGTCGCCCCACTACTCTCGAATACATGGCAAAGTGGGCAGCGGTGGTCGTCAAGCGAGTCATGCGTGACGCTTCCAAATATATAATGACTTCCATTTATGCCATTAATGTGTATTCCTCCATGCATGCACCATCCGCCACGAGCAGGCCCCACCGACTCTGCGCCGGTCACGATGCTCTGTTGAAGGACACGCGAAAAGTCACGGTCCACGGAGAAGTCTACCGCCGCTAAAGCATGGAACACAAGGTTAGCATACATCATAGAAATCATATATAAATAACCACCCACGGCGTACTGATCCGTCCAAGCGCCCAATGCGAAAGAACACGATCTAAACCCTCCAGCACCCCAAACCGTGTTCCACTCCTGCTCAATCCCATGGAGGATAATCCACTGCTCTGGCCCCCAAGAGACTTGTTAATGGTGAAAATCCGCTGGAATGTATAAAACATCGTGCTAGGCCGGCCCCACTCCATCCTCCTGCATTTCGGCAGATGAAACACCATGTTATGGCGCCACTATTATAGCCTTTCCTGGACATCTAGACTCATATCAAATTTCTTCGAGCCTACTATTGGGGAGTCTATGAAGCCCCGTCTGATGAGGTGGTCGGGAAGCGCCCCTCTGACCGCAGGTTCTAAAGGGAAGTGATTAGAGCATAAGGAATGGTCATGCTCCTACCAGCCGGTATGCTACTAACTATGATGCTTTCAAGCAACGGACATGTCCATTGATGTATACCACCGTAGGGAAGACAAAGTTGATCCCATCATCGGTAATTATTGTCATACCATGCATCGCCCTCTACCATGATTCTTCTAAACTGCCTTGAAGCTAACGGCCGAGCCAAGGATGCACGCGATGGTACCTTGATGATTCTCAAAGATGAAGTCCCATAGTGCTTCGCGTCCGCTTCCATCACCTTAATTTAGTATCTCTCAACCGTGCGCTTCCACTCAATTCAAGTATTGCCAATGTAGGGTCCTTTCTATTCCCATACTGACAAGAAGAGTTTCTGCATCTATATCTAACTGCTCTTCATTTCAAGTAGGTGGTGTATCCAAAGACCTCCCATCTGGGTGTGTCGGCTTTGTATGACTCCGACATGAAAGACCGTGATCTCAAACTGGGTGGCACTCTGTGCGAGCAGGCTGTTTCCCAACGGCCAGATTCGGAACCCGCCCGGCCCAGCAACTTCAGCCGTCAATCTTAAGCTTAGCTTGTTTTTACTCCACCCAAGCTAAACTGGTCACCACCGAAAAACTTGGTTCCGCTTATCTGCTACACTCTTTCAAGCATCGCTAAGGTGTTTCTCACAAGTATCCACGTGATCAAACCACAAGTTTGCATTTCCAGAGGAAAGCAGCAGAAACCTCCACCAAACTATGCTAGTCCTGAGGCATTGATAACTATGGACCACTCCACAAAGGGAGACATTCGAAGATTCCTGCTTCATACTTATAAGCAATCAACCAGATAAATAAGAGAATTACGGGATTGTTACTCCCGACATTATAATCAAGGTAGCAAGGCCCCATAACACATTGGTAATGCTTCAGTTCAATTCATCCGCCCCGTGAGGATATGCCGACTTCCATAGTGCCGAAGTTCTATTAGTGCAGTCGGCAAAATTGCCAATGGACCGCCGGAGACAATAACCGTGGGCATTCTGCATCCAAGATCTCTTTGCAGCCAGCAGAGCAAGATTTGCTCTATTCCGGCAATGAATATGGGCAAGAAATGAGCCACACAATTTGTCGACCACTACCACTTGCCAGACCACCAGGAGGGCGTGGAGCCCGCACGAAATCATAAGCAGGATTCTCCCACTCAGCATTGGGTACATCCAAACAATGTGTCCTCCAGAACTTAGTTGCTCAAATTTTGCCTGTTGGACACACTTACACCGCTTAATACTTGGCAATGTCCTTTCATCTGGCCGTAAATAAACCGGCTTTGACCAGCAGTTCAAACCCGCATGTTCCAGCTCTCCAGGCCGCTAGTAAAATGAGAATTAGTTTAGGCACTCTCATGTCGCACACACAACCGAACTTGCACATAAATGTTGCCTCTTTCCTTGAGTAGGGTTTAAAGCTTCGCCTTCTTTTATTTTATGTTCCCTGAAGTCGTGTTTATCCCACACCATGCAATCTGTGATCTGCGGGCCAAGGTCTCCGTTTCTATCTGCTTCCCCAAACCTGCCACCTAGTGAGTGTAGAAATGCATTACAATGGCTCACTCAAGGATGGCGTGACACAGCATCCTGCAATCCACATTGTGTTTCCTGTGCCAGTGCATATAATCAAAGTCATAGGCTCTCCAGAAATTCCCATCCATCTTCTCCTCACGCAGATTTGTGATTTGGGCCGGTGACAAGTAACTAGACTTTGACATCCTGATTCAAATGGGAATCTTCACCAAGAAGGTAGTGTTCCATATCCGCGAGTTAACTTGTACAACGCGCCAACAATTCCTGATCATGGTAGGAGTATCGGGCTGTTCAGCCCTTCGCCTCATCTTTGAACCAGGTGGCCAACCCTCCCTCTTGTGATTAGACTCCACCGTAGCAATTTTACCGCATCCGTTGGGTTAATAGTTAACTTCTTTCCTCGTGGTCGGGTAATGAGACCGGAAAGTCAGGTTAAAGCATCTCAAGTCATTTAAAACCTACCGGACTTTGCTTCAATGTTCAATCCTAATCCTTTCACCTTCTCGTGCTTCGTGGAGATCGGGTGAAGAGTACCTTGGGTAAAATTCTTAAACAATTTCCAATATCCTCGCTAGTTCCTAAGAAACCCTACCTAAACATTACCCTGAAGGCCGGGCTTTCATCGCTTCTATCTTTGTCGATCGTGAGCAATGCCCCACGCAAATGATATGTCCCAAACAATCCACCTCCTGAGTGGCAAACCTGCACTTAGAGAACTTGGCAAAGAGTTGGTGGCCGTGAATCCTTTGTAGGGCTAATCAAGATGTCGCCTGCTCCTCCCAAAGTTTTCACTATAGATGAGAATGTCACAAAGAAAATAAACAACAAAAATCATCCAAGTAATCAGCTTTCTAAGACGCCATTCATCAATCTGAAGGTTGCAGGGCATTACAATCCAAAAGGCATAACAAGAAATCCATAATGCCCACCTAGTGCGAAGGCGATTGGCGACGTCCTTCCTGACTGATCCGATGATATCCCAGCCAGAAACTAACCTTGAAAATACTTGGCCCCTCGCAACTAGTCCATTAGATCGACTGCCCCAGCAAAGCACCGACTTGATAGCCACGGAGTCAAGCCTAATCAATACATTCCTAAGGAGCCATCCTTTTCTAACAAAAGGATAGGAGCTGCTTCAAAAGGCAGAAACACTAGGCCCAATGAAACCTAAGTTGCAACCCTAAGTTGCTTCTTAAGCTCGGGCCAACCTGGGGACTCACACGCACGGGCCTTACCGGTAGGCTTTATACCGGCCCTGCTATCTCACATTCTTACCTCTAAAGGAGTGCAAAGCCTTTTCCGGATCTCATCCGGAAAAAGATCGCTAAATTTCTTGAGAAGATTGGCAATCCCTTCTGCGCAGCGTATCAACTACTTCTGCTTCTCGCTAGCATCCTCACTCACGAGGCAAGCCTAATAATGCAAAGCAACTTATCTTTACGATAGCCTTATCTAACCGCCTCGATGGTGAGAGATCAGATAATGGGGTTTAAGGAGTCACCTTATAGTCACGCTGGCCCGCTAGCGGCGCTTGAAGGTAACTTCGCTTCGCGTACTATACCAGGCGCAGATGCCAAGAACCCATACCAGTTCAAATCGCATCATATTTCGCCACATTCATTATCTCGCACCCAAGGCAACCGGTGCACCGCAACTCCGACCTGGTTAATGACGCCGTCTATGCGTGCTCTGATCTTACCGATTCAGTGCATCGCTCCCCATCAGATAACCTGTGCACCCACCGTGATACGTCGTGAGTTCTCCCCCATGCCCAGCCGGCGCCTGGCTGGCCAAGGCTCCCCTCCATGACACGCAACCGACGGGTTCCGGGAAGAGTGGAAGTGTCACACTCGCCTCCCTCGGGGGCCTACCTAGCTAGGAAGCGCAAAACATACATGTCAAGATACAAAAGCATCACGATATCCACCCCAGATGGTACATCTCATCCGCATAAACAATGATCAGCACAATGCATATGGGAGATCCTACCCAAGGCCTGCATTACGGGATGGTGGGGGTCTCCAGTTCATTGCGACCCAGGAATTCATGGCAATGGATTTGGTCAAGCATAAGAACATGGTAATGGGTAGTCCACTCCATCCGCCCCTCCCGTGTACACTTTGCAAGAGTAGGCTGAAAAGTGTTGGGACTTGATCAGAGCCCAGCACGGAGACATAGCCAAAAAGGCTATTCCCGGGTTACATCTCCCCAGTCCGATGGGGCAGGTGGGATCACTCTCCGTGATCTACATCTTGACTCCAAGGTGACTAGAGGGCCACCGCCCTTATTCACTTGAACCCAATGGAAAGTGAACCCCACTTCACGTGTCGAGCCCATGCCTTGCCCCGCGACTCGCAAGCCATTAGACCTAGTCACAATGATCCCCAGAGGGCTTTACACACCGAGGGATCGCTCCAAGAGTCGACACCCAACCTCCTTTATGAGCCGGCCTGTCCCTTCACCCACAACCCAAACTCTTGCACACGCCGAATCTATATGGTGCTAGAGGCTAATCTAGGAGCATCCACTACCAGGGCTTTTAGGTCTCTACCCCTTCCCAATACAAGGAGCTCATAGAGATACATCATCCACATACATCATAAAAGAACTAAAGAACAAGATCTAATCTATATCATAGAGTTAGGTTCTTTAGTTAGAGTCCGCATCTAGAGATCTAGAAGGTTGCTATGGGCAATTTAATAGGCTAAACCCACTGATTTTATGACTAAAAAGAGGGTTTAAGCTATTAAATTGCCTAAACACTGATCCTTGAGGGGCTCCTCCCCGACCGAGCTCACCATCCCCACGAAAACGCCGAATCAAGGGAAACTAAGGCACAGCTCACTCAGCAGAAGTTGGATGCTGCTTTGGCTCTTGAGGCACCAAAACAGAGTTCTAAAGCCCCTAGAAACTAAAAATGGGGAAGTTAGGGTTTCCTCCCAAATAGACATGGGGGTTGGTTAGGGTTTCCAATTATCCCCTTGGCATGTGGATAATTGGGAATGGGCCCACTTGCTTAATGGCTTAATGGCAAAATGTGCCCACATGGAAATGTGTGCACAATGAATGTGCACATTGGAGAATGCACATTAATTGCACCTATGGGTATGGCCCACTTGGCATAAGGTGTCCATATGGAAAAGTGTGCCCACATTAATGTGTACATTGCAAATGCACATTAATGCCAATGCACATTTCTAGCAAGTTGCCCCCCTGGGCTACCCACTTGGCTACACGCCTACACGACGCCGCCGGGTGGCGGTAACGTACGCGATGACGCGCAAGACAAAGATAATGCCCCGGACCGTGATAATCGGCCGAACATCACATTCTCCCCTTTGAAATGATGATGTCCGGCAGATCGTGGGTCTCCCCACCTTGGGAACTTCCTAACCCTCAACCCCGATACATACAATATACTACTATAACATTTACACATTTATTAACATTACCTTAAGGTAATATTTTAGAACATTATTACGCCACGATTATATTATGAAATAACTTATCAATTCACAACATCATTAAAACAAAGTTACTCAATAATTCACTTATCATGGCAATTAAGTTTATCAAAATTAAAATTAACGTCCCTTAGGTTTCTTCATTCCTTGCAACACATTCCAACAAAATTTGTGTTGTAAGTCTTCAGAGTTCGACCTCCTTGCCCTCCCCGAGCTTCTATTGGCCTGCAGTGCCCACACTCACGCTAGTACCATTTTAATTATTAATAAAATTTTTGGTTATATGGTGACCACCCCACCTATCTACATGGATGCATGGCTAATCTCCCCGCCGAGGAAGAGGATGAATCTTCCATAATGGCCGAGGAGACAGCGCCCAAATGCCTATATGCCTCTCATGCCTACACCCTAGTTGCCCAAAGAGGGAGGATAGGTCCTTCCCCTGATGGGGGCGTGAAGGCCGATTCCTCCTATCAAAGCATATATGGGGTTAGAGGTGCTTTTCCTATGAATGCATCCTTCCATGACCTCCTTTCTTTCGAGGTCGCCTTTACTTCGTGGAAAGTAGACTTTCTAATCTACCTTCCACTCTTCCAAGCGAAAAACGCGGTCATGCCTACATCGACATTACACCACGCCTAGAGATCACCAGAGCGCGGTCTCATCATCGGTTACA
The DNA here is from genome assembly GCA_021234155.1 of Isoetes taiwanensis. Classification (NCBI taxonomy): domain Eukaryota; kingdom Viridiplantae; phylum Streptophyta; class Lycopodiopsida; order Isoetales; family Isoetaceae; genus Isoetes; species Isoetes taiwanensis. The sequence continues at coordinate 2,358,797 of JAJEKV010000018.1, forward strand.
ACGCGATGCAATCCATATCTAGCATAGGTTTACGCGTAGATTAATCTTAACTACACATAGAATTAATCTACATAATCGACATGCTCGGTGAAAGATTTCTTCTGAGATGACCTTGCCGCCCCATTGCTCCATGAATTGTGGGATACTTCTTTACTAGGTCTTTCTCAAGTACTCACGGGCGCTTCCACCGCAAGTGCTTCCACTTGACCAAATATTGGAGAAACTCGATCTCCTTTGTTTTCTTGAAAGCTTTATCAAGAATCAATTCGAACTATTTCCGGCTCCTCCTCCGCCATTTCCAACAACGTTGAGGTCCAAGACTTCGCCCTCGATTTGGAGTGTGCTTCTTCAACAAACTCACGGGAAGACCTTATGAATCTTTAGGTGTGCTTTGGCAGATCTAATTGTAGGATTGGTTACCTACTCTCTTGACTATCTTGAAAGGTCCCGCCCACCTTGGAGCAAGCTTCTTGCAATTCTCGATCCCGAAGCCACGCTTCACCTTGATCTTGAGCCACACATTGTCGCCAACTTTGAACTCTCGATCGCTCGATGCTTGTCCACATGCTCTTCTCTTACCGACTCCTTGCTGCTAGGAGATATCCTCGCACTTCTTCCACGAAGCCGCCGATATCGCCAACATCTGGGCGAAACTTCTACTTTTTGACACTGATTGTGCCAAGTGTCCGAGTTAGGCATTGATAGCCGTGAATTGATCATAAACGGGCGACATTTGGGATGATTCCCCGCTTGGTGCTATTGTATGCAACTCCACCAAGTGAATAAATTCTTCCCACATACCTTGCTTATTCCGCAGACATAGTTTCAGCATGTCCTCCAAAATTCTGTTGGTCCGCCCCGCTTGGCCATCCGTCTGAGGATGATACGCCCGTTCATGGATAACTTCGTCGAATGGTCGCGAAGAGGTCTTGCCAAAAGGCCATGAACTTCGGATCCCCCGCCGAGATAATCTCCCTTGGCATACCATGAAGTCCGAAAGATCTCTTTGGTGAAGAGCTTTCCGCATCCATAGTCAGATCAGAGTCCCCGCCAAAGCACAAAATGTGCCATCTTCACAACTTTGTCGACTACTACCATTAAAGCATCCTTCCTCTACCGCCCTGGAAGCCCCGCGGATGAAATCCATGCCGATGACCCCCACTTAGCGTTTGGCACCGCTAAGGGCTCCAAAGCTCCCCGGAATTTGAAGTTGTTCGCCTTTGTTTGTCGACAAAGCTGACATTCCTTGATGTAGCGAGCTACCGCTTCTTCATTCCTCGGCCAATAATAGCCGCGTGCTTTTGAAATATGTTTTTCATGAATCCCGCATGGCCAGCTATTGGACTGTTGTGTGTGTCATGGAGGATCAACTTCCTTACTCCTGAAGATTCTGGCACACACAACTTGTTCTTATGATATAATAGGTTACCTTCCTTCTTAAAATGTTTGAAGGCTTCCCGCTCCTTATCTATTCTTGCTTCCCCATGTAAACTTGCCCAAACTTCCTTGAAGTCAACATCCATACAAGGATTCTTCGATCTTCTTCCCGAAGTCACTGGAAAGCGTCGAAATTGCATTGCAATGCACTCTAGTTGTCAGGGGATGCCTTGAAAGCGCATCCGCTACCACATTGAGCTTCCCTGGCTTGTAGACTATATCAAAGTCATACTCTTCAAGGAACTCCATCCACCTTCTCCTCCGGTTGAGGTGTGGTTATGAAATACATACCGAGGCTCGATGATCAGATCCAATTGGAACTTTCTTCCCAAAAGGTAATGCCTCCAAATTTTAATGCCCCGACAACCGCAGCGCAAATTTTGATCATCGCGGGGTAGCTGCGTTTGGCCGCTCATCTTCCCCGAGTCATACGCTACTACACGCTCTTCTTGCATGAGCACCGCACTGTAGCTATCTTTACCGTGACTTGCTACAAGCTTATCTTTCTCCGGATCCGGCAGGGTTAAGATGGGGCGGTTGTTAAGGCTTCCTTCAACAATTCAAACCCCCTTTGGGCTTTCTTGTGCCAATGATCTACCCAATCTTTCACTTTTTCCGCCTCGTCAAGTCTGTTAGCGGGGCGCTTATCTTAGCAAAGTTCTTCACGAACTTCCTCAGAAAATCAAGCTAGGCCGAGAAAACTTCGACCTCATGCACATTCTTCGGTGTCGACACCTCGACGGCTTCAATCTTGAAGGGTCCGGCCGAAATTCTTCACCGGATATCACGCGACCAAGATATTCCACCTTTTCCGCTATGGCGACATGATCGACAACTTGGCGCATAACCGGTGCCTCTTCAACTTTTCCAAAGACCCTCCTTAAGTGTTGTATGCGGCTTTCAAGGGATCTGCTATACACCAAAATGTCATCAAAGAACACTATCACAAAGGTGTCTAAGAACTCCCCGAAGATATCGCTCATGAGCCTCATGAACGTTGCTGGAGCCGCTCGATAAGCGAAAGGCATTACCGCGAACTCATAATGTCCATACCGCTGCCCCGAAAAGCGGTCTTATGAATATCTTCTTCCTTTATCCGATCTGATGATATCCCCGACCTTTTAAGTCGATTTTGAGAAGACCTTTGCTCCTTGAAGCTGATCCATCAAGTCATCCGACCTGGGAAGCGATACTTGTTTTTGATGGTGTGCTTGTTCAACTCCCATAGTCTATGCACATCCCTCAAACCGCCATCCTTCTTCTTGACAAAAGAATGGGCGCTCCCAAATGGCGAGACGCTAGGTCTAATAAAGCCTAGGGTCGAGCAACTCCTCGCAATTGCTTCTTTAGCTCGGCCAATTCTCGCCGCCATTCTCAGATGGAGCCTTACTTGTGGGCTTCGCTCCTGTTCGAGTGCTATCTCACACTCGACTCCCCCGTAAGGAGGAGGTGCTCGATCTCATCAGAAAGAGATCATGGAATTCGCTGATCAAGTTAGCTATCTGCTTGGCAACTTGCTTCAGCATCTTTCTTCTTTGCTTTCTTGTCTTCCGCTCTTCGATTCAAGCTTGAAGATGTATGCTACCGCCGCTTCTTGATTGAAGAACATACAAGATATACACCGATGATGGGGAACAACTTCCTACCCGTGATCTCAATAATCTTGCCGTCCGGGCGCTAGGAAGGTCACTTTCCGCTTTCCACAATCAATGATGGCCCCCGCCGTCCAAGGTACTCCATTCCTATGATCAAATCATACTTTGCCAATGCCCATTACTTCGGGCCTTTCCGGATGTTTTATTCCCTCGGCAAATCGATGTCGAATTGATCCTCTTGCTGTCCGTCATTTTACTGCCCCCACTTGCTAAAACAACGGTCTCGGCTTTGACTTCGCCGGTTTCAACTTCAACATTTGCACCATTCTTGGGGACGCAAATTATGGCTACTTCCCGAATCTATCGACTATGAAAGACTTGGCCTTGGCCTTCCCTACCGTGGAAATTACCTTATATTGACTCTCTCTTGCTCTGTATCTATTCGCGGCAAAGATATGACACTCCACTTTAATGTAGTCCGCGGGCTACTTCGCCGCCGTCACCATCAGAACCAGGATGTCCCATCTCCCCAATCTCTGGTAGTGCCGCACTCATGACATAGGGGCACTTGTTCGGCTATGGTCGGGCCGAAGCATCTCAAGCAAAGCTGCTTCTCCATGCACTTTGCTCTTTCCTGGGCATGGCCTCCTAAAAAGGATCGCATCTTTGGGTAGTTTGACCCTCTTGCTTGTCCTTGAAGGACACCCCGCTTCTTCTCGCTCGCTTCCCTCCATTGCCACCATATGGGGCTCTAGCCGATCCTGGACTTGCCGCTCTGGGCTATAACTCCCTCGATGCTTGCCTTTGTCCCAAAATATCACGCCTCGCCAGCTATTCCGAGGTCCCGCTCGCGCAAGCTTATAGCCTTGCACTCCGCTTGGATAATCGTCTTTAGGGTTTATTGCCCTCACCAGCTTTGCGACCCTCATCGTTCAAATTTCTTCAATATAACTTTCATCGCATGCTTTTCCCAACTTTGTACATACATACCTCGAATTCATGAATCCCTCAGATATTTCTGACTGACTTGTTTCCTTGCCGCAACCTATAGAACTCTTTGCATCATGCCGGACTTATGCTCTCTTGGGACGTGAGTGGCGCTTTTGAAGGCTTTAGCAAACTTCTTGAACCAAAGAAGCGTCCCCTCGCCAAGCCATGGGCCTTTGCATACCCTTCCACCAAATGCGCGTCGCCCTTTCAGTTGGCTGTTGCCACTCCGGCCTTTATCCTTGTCCTTCACACCATAAAAGCGTTGCCATATTCACTCATTTCATCAAGCCAAGCCTTGGCCTCCATTCCCGACTGTTTCACCACCGGAATTGCTCGAAGTTTCCCCGCTTTCCAAACATTTCCCAAGGCAGAGTCTACCTTCTTTTGGTAGTCCGAGACTCTTGTGTCTCTTTGTCGTCCATCCGTTTGTTCCTCTGCTTCTCCTCTTGATTGTCCTTTGCCTTCCATCCGCTCGGTCCCGCCTGCTCTTCCTCTTCCTGAGTCGGAGTTTGAGTCCGAGCTTGAGTGGGAGGAATCTGGACTGGGGATCTCCTTCTCTTGCTCCTCTTCTTGTCCCTTCCCTCGCTTTCGAAGCCGATGCTTGTGGGTAATTGAGTTGCCCACCGACCCGCTTTCTCCTGCTTGCCGCGCTAGCGAGCCTTTATTTGCTCAAAGGTCCATCCTCATCTCGATATCTCCTCCTCCTCGGGTCATAGGTTCCATTTCTTCAAATAGGTTCCTTTGCCGGTGGTGGTCTGGGCTGGTCTCTGCTTCTTCCATGATGTCTCCGGCGTTGTTGTTCTCGAGCCTAGGCCTCTAGCTGCATACACAAGTAATTCATGGCTATATGGTTAGTTTTTCTTGTTTTCTTGCATTGTTTACGTTTGTTGGCATAGTTGTGGGGCAAAAATGCATCAACAAGACATTTAAGAGTGCAAAAAGGGATTATATTTATATTATATAATATTTTAGTACAAAATTCTCCTGATCAAGAGTCTAACTAATCTTGAAATCACGCAGAAGACGGGTTGTCCTCAAGGAACTTCTTTAACTTGGGCCGCCCCTGCGAATGACCCAAGTTCCTGATGACGCTTTGCCGACGAGTCCTCCGCAAGGTTCTCACCAGCTCTTCCACCTCGCGGCCGGATGTGAGGGCTGGCGTAACCGCCAATCTCGCCGGACGCCGATGGGGTATGGCGAAGTCGAAGAGGTCAAGTGTCATTGCTCTCTTGACCCGGACAAAGATAGTCGACATTTGGCACTATGCGAGCATGCTGGCCGGCCCGAGAGTGCAATCAAAGATGAACACTCCTTCTTCCCTCTCGGGCTGAACTTATGGTGGATTACCGCTTATTCTCCCATCTAGTAGTAGCGGGTGTAGTACCTCGTGGGACTCACATTGTGCGTCCGGGCCTTCTCCGTGGATTGGCCTCCCCCGCTCTATGCCGCCCCCGCGTATTCGCCGAACACCTTTATCTCGGAGCTCCTGTAGTCTTCGATTATGGTGTCGATTAGCCTCAGGCTGATTCCTTCTCCTCTTGATGGAGGTGGTGTCGGGGCCTCTAAGATTAAAATGCTCGTGGTCTTCCCACGGATCCCATCTCTGCTCTTGGAGGGCGAGGGAACTCCTCCTCCGCTATCTTGCTCCTCCATCATTTGCCCCAGATCAAGGTAGGGCCTCAGATATCCAAGTCCACTCCTCAGATAAGTAATGGCTTCCCTCACTTGGCGAAAAGTCCGAGGCTCCCCCTGGGACAATGAAGTCGCCCAAGTCCGATCACCGTAGGGCGGGTGGAGTAGTTCATCCAACGGAGCCCCTCCCCGCACTCGAAGGTTTACGATGTCGCCGAGGAGTAAATACTCTCCATTGATGATGATTGGGGCTAGGCTTTGTGATGCCTAGCCCGAGTGGGGAGCAACCCCCGATGTTCCGCCGCTCGCCGGTTCATCATCTCCTCGTGTGCTTGTTGCCGCTTCTTCCTCCGAAATCGAGCCCATGTACTTATCTTCGCCGGACTCTTCTTCTTCTTCGCCTTCGCTCCTTTTTGCTGATACCGCAAAAGCATCCGCTCTTCTTCTCGCGATCGCTATGGGGTCCACCTCCATCGGGGGATAGAGGTTGCCCCCATTGGGTTTTCAAGACGGTGGGATAAGAAGATGGCTAAGGCAGCGGTGTAGGAGAAGTACTTGATCTGTCGTCGGGACCATGTAGTCCGGGCAGCCTTTGCGCTTTGTTGGTTAGGTACTTGGCGATGTTGGGACATCCCCCAAGGCGCTGAAGGGATGGGCGGGGACAAAATAGCCTATGCAAGGGGGACCTGGACAAGGGAGGGTCCTACCCTAGCTTGAAACTCGCTAGGACTTGCCTATATCTTTGGGGTTGCATTCAAAGTAGCATGCACATCTAATTCCTTCGGACTTCGAAGATGTCATGACATCCGACATCCAAAGAAGATGGGCAATCGGGCTCATCCGTACCATCGGGGCCATTGATCTAGCAAGGAAGGGAGTATCAAACGAATGCGTAGCGCCTCGGTGAGCCGGAAGATCGCTAAGCAAAGGAGAGCAAACTTGCGGGTGCCAAATGAAAAATGATGGACCTATTTATAGAAAAGTGGGAAACCCTAATTTTTGGATGACCTAGAATTCAATCGGAGTTGGGCGATTCTGACCTATTAGGATGTGCAATTGAGTGTTTGGAGGCTAATTTTTGGTTTAAAGCATGCTAAGACAACTAATGAGCATATTGCAGCAAACCGAGATCATTTGGTGAAGAAAATGGTGCGAGGTCTCACATTCGCTATGCACACCCATTTTGAGAATCTCATTTTCTCCCGGCGCGATGACGCGGTGAGACATGGGTCCTAAATGGCCTAAACTTAATCAATTTGGGTGTTCTAAGGCTGTAATTCCACTAAACTCGGGCCGAAAGTTAGGCAGAATTGACCCCTTTATTTGGTCGATTTGGAGCTGTTTTGGGCACTTTTTGGGCATGGTCACACGCTATTCGCACCGATTTTGAGAATCTCATTTTCTGTCCTGGCGCGACGTGTGAGACATCGTCTCAATTTTGCTTAAAGCTCCAAATCAACTAAAACAAAAGCTAGAAATCGATATCTTAACCTATTTAAACAAGATCCGACACTTTATTTACACACAAATTCTTTATATTAACAAAATGTTCCTTATTTACAAAAAAAAGTTTCAAGGGCGTTCTCCCTTGATGTGTCTGGCAAGATGCATATCCTGCCTCATGAGGGTAACCCTCTTCGCGTGCACTGTGCAGGCCGTTGAATCTTCAAAATGCTGCACTATCTTTGCCTCTCGCCCTCTGTGGCACAAAAGAACATCTCGGTTACGGTTACTCGCGATGTCCGTGTTGTATTCCTCGCGATGACTTCACGGACCAAAGCGTTGGAACGGCGCCCGGGGATCAAGAGTCCAAGAACTCTTAAAGTGGCGGATCTCCTTTGAGAGCTCGTCCTCAACTTCTTCTTCTTGCTCCTCGCTTCTTCCCCGGTGCCCAGGGAGGCTTGGGCTTGGGTGGCCCGGTGGCTTCAAAGTCGACTTCTTGTCGGATGTCCACCTTGATTGTCCTTACCACTCTGCTCACGATAATAGGCGTTGTACGCCTCCCACTTCGCCATATAAGCGTTGTGCTCCTTGATCCTCTTCGATAGACCTTTAGGGGTCTATCACATATGCTTCCCCGCTGCGCCCGGGGCTTTGACTCTATCCCACGCCGGAATGGTGGGGGCTTAGCATGTTGTCCAGTGCCGCTCATCCGGTGCCACCTGCTCCGGGTACCTCCTTCTCTGCAACTGGGGGTTTCAAGAACTTGCCCCTCAGTATTGGGGACATAGTCCTCGTCCGAGTCGTCCGGGAAGGTCGGGATCTCGTCTCGGCGAGCCGTTGATGGCTGAGGGCCTAACTAGCCCTTATTTCGCCTACCCTATCACCCTTCTTCCTCCCGTAAAAGCCCTTGGCCTTCTTCTTCTTGGCCATTACTGGGGTGTGGTTAGGTGTGGTCCTCCCGTTGTTTTGTTCTCTTCTCCGTTGAAACTCCTTGTCTTCATATTTAGGATGGGGCGTGCAAGGTCTGCTTCTTGGTGAGGGTAAGCTTTGGCGCACTGCTCCTGCCTCTCCCCTCCTCTGCGAGGGCCGGGCCCAAGCTGGGTCCACTGTTGACGGTCGGTTTAATTATGTAACTCCCGCTAATTCCTCCCTGGCGTCTTCTTTCCTCCTCGGCGATTTCCTCGAGGATTTACTACATGATGTCGGGACTCTTCTTCTATTTGACCTCCCGTCACATTGCTCCGGTTGAAAAGTAAATCCCCTGCTTGGCAAATTAAGATTCCCCTTGATTGAGAAGGCGTTCTCTTTGGAGTGCCCCTTATGAATCGGGGGGTCGTCAGGCGCCGAGGATGTGCTTCGGCGAGGCTTCCTAGCAGTTTGTTTCGTCCGTGCCATGTTCGACGGATCGCCGATCGGAGCTACGCGCCAAAAGATCGCCTTTGCAAAGAGAGCAAATTTTTCTAAGGCAGGTACGCGGAAATGGGGAGGGTCTAGAACTATTTATAGGGGTCGATTTTTAGGTCAAGGTTGAAACTACCTTTTTGGGTTACCTAGAACACCTAAATCACCTTAATTCTAGCATGGTCTCACACGTTGCGCCCAGCCCGATTTTGAGAATCTCATTTTCTGTCCTGGCGCGACGTGTGAGACATGGTGGGGTCCACTATCAAATTTGCTACTTTTTAATTATGTAACTTGCTAATTCTACTGATTCTTAGCTCTAATTTAGAATTATCAAGCTATCTTCTTTAGTAGTTCATAAATTTTGATGTGTTCAGCCGAATGTCTCATTATCGCTATGCTTGGGCCCGAAAATGAAAATCTCATTTTCTCGTCCCGGCGCTGACGTGTGAGACCACCCTACTTTTGAAGGTTGGCTCACCAATTCTTACTCTTTTATGTTTTTATTCATTTTAACCATTTACTAGCTTAGCAAAACTACAAAATGAGAAAAAAAAAATTCCCATTTTTCGAGGTTTAAGGGTCCTATCAAGTTAGTACTACTGGGAACATGGTCGCTTTTTTGCTCTTGGTCACCAAGAACATTGCTCGATACCACTGCGGACGTCCCCTACTCATATACGGTGCACCCAATCAATCGTACAAACAGGAGTTCTTCCCCATACCCGCTTATGCCGACACAGGGCCCTCCACATGATAATCGCAAACCAGACGGGTTCCGATTGGGAAGAGTGAAGGGGTCATTTTACCCCCCTCCCTCGGGCCTACCTAGGCTGAAGGCGTAAACATACATGTCGAAGATACAAAGCATCTCATATCCACCCCTTAGGGTGGTACATCTCATCTGCATAGACAATGATCAAGACAATGCATATGGGAGATCCTACCCAAGGCTCGCATTACGGGGATGGACTGACAAGCTTGGGTCTCCGTGAGTTCATTGCGACGTAATTCATGGCAATGGATTTGGCCGGGCATAAGAACATGGTAATGGGTAGTCCACTCCATCCGCCCCTCCTCAGTGCACACTTTGCGTAGTAGGTCAAAAGTGTTGGGACTTGATCAGAAGCTCACGGAGACATAGCCAAAAGGCTATTCTGGGTTACATCTCCCCGTGTCCGATGGGGCAGTAGGGATCACTCCCTCCGAGATCTACATGCCGACTCAAGGTGACTAGAGGGCCACTGCCCTTATTCGACTTGAACCCAATGGAAAGTGAACCCCACTTCATCGTGTCGAGCCCATGCCTTGCCGCGCACACTGGCAAGCCATTGACCTAGTCACAATGATCCCCGGTAGGCCTTTACACACCGGAGGGATGGCTCAAGAGTCGAGGGACACGAACCTCTTTGAGCCAGCGCCCCGGTCCTTCACCCACAACCCGGTGTGGTTCTTGCACACAAAGTCGAATCTATATGGTGCTAGAGAGGCTAATCTAGGAGCATCCACTCACAGAAGCTTTAGGTCTCTACCCCTTCCCAATACAAGGAGCTCATAGAAATACATCATCCACATACATCATAAGAGAACTAAAGAACAAGATCTAATCTATATCATAGAGTTATGTTCTTTAGTTAGAGTCTGGTATCTAGAGATCTAGAAGGTTGCTATGGGTAATTTAATAGGCTAAACCTATTGATTTTATGACTAAAAGAGGGTTTAAGCTATTAAATTGCCTAAATACCTGATCCTTGAGGGACTCCTCCCGACTGAGCTCACCATCCCATTTGAAACGCTTCGAATCAAGGGAAACTAAGGTTCTGCCTCTCAGTGCAGTTCGGGGAGGCGGTTTTGGCTCTTGAGGCAGCCAAAACAGAGTTCTAAAGCCCTAGAAACGAAATTGGGGAAGTTAGGGTTTCCCCTCCTAAATAGACATGGTGGTTGGTTAGGGTTTCCAATTATCCCCTTTTGGCATGTGGGATAATTGGGAATGGGCCCACTTGCCATTAATGGCTAGGTGGCAAAATGTGCCCACATGGAAATGTGTGCACATTAATGAATGTGCACATTGGAGAATGTGCACATTAATTGCACCTATGGGTATGGCCCACTTGGCATAAGGTATCCATATGGAAATGTGTGCCCTCATTAATGTGTACATTGGTAAATGTGCACATTAATGCCAATACACATTCCTAGCAAGTTGCCCCCTAGGGCTACCCACTTGGCTACACGTCGGCGTACACGTCAGTCGGAGTGGCGTGAACGCGTGATGAGGGCAAAGCATATCATATCGCCCCGGACCGATAATCGCTAGAAACGCCACACCCAAGACAGTTCTAGCTCAGAAAGTGAGTCTGACACTTCACAAGTAAGGGCCAGGGCAAGGAAGGCAGATGACTATCAGAAGAAGGTCGACAGCGCTATGAGCAATGTGTGGAAGACTAGGAAGTTGGGTCAATTCCTCGGGAAGGGACAGTCGCATGGAGGCGTATAATGGCTTGACGAAATGGAGGAATTTGGCAACTCTTATAGCATGAAGGACAAGGATATAGGGAAAGTTGCTACAACAAACTTGATAGGAGCAGCTAGGATCTGGTGGAAAGGCTATGCCAAGTCTAATAAGCTCAAAAGAAACAATTGCATATTCAAGACTTTCAGCAAAGCTTTCCGCAAGCACTATGTGCCAAGATCGCACACTAGCAGGCAGATCCAGCAGTTCTATAGGTTGAACCAGGGTACATTGTCAGTAGCAAAGTATACGGAGGAATTTATGCGGCTCAGGCTCCATGTTCCCGGAGTATCAGAAAGGCAAGCGGTTGATACCTACATTGAAGGGTTGAACAGCAATATCAAGAGGCTTGTTAGAAGGTCAGTCGCAGAGGCCGAAGACAAAGCTATAAGTTCGGAGGAAGCACCATCAACTCCAGCAGAGAAACAGTCGGTCTTCAGGGGTAAAGCTTCAGGGCAGTACCAAGGGCAGTACCAGAGTAAGCAATCAGCAGCTACGCCATCAAGAGGCCAGCAACAAGGAAGAGCTCAGGGTAAGACCTTTGGGGACCGTAAGCCGCAAAATGCATCAGGGGGCAGTGTGCTGAAGCGTATCCTAGACAGTTTGACGAAAGAGAAGAGACAAGAGTGCATCGAGAAGAAACTATGTTTCAGGTGCTTCCAGCCAGGGCACCGAACACATGATTGCCCATTCGTCATGCAGGCAGCTTTGGCAGAGCTTATGGATTGGGATTCACCAACAGAAGCGGATGAGGACGACGACCAGCATGAGGCCCAGGACTTCATAGATGGTGAGTGCCACATATGTGCAAACATTGAGTCAGGTGATATTGAAAATCAGTCGACAGTCATTGCGGCTGATGGGATCATAGATAGTAACCCATATGTAGTACTCATAGATACAGGTAGTTCTCATAATTTCGCCTCTCCCAGGCTAGCTGCCCTAATGAAGAATAAGGTATTGAAGTCTAAGCCAAGGCCAGTTGCTATGGCAAACGGCGCCATTCGGCACACTAAGGGGAGGAGGATCACGTTCGACATAGACCTTAGTGGAAGTAAGTGGCCGATGGGAGCCGAGGTCATGGAAATTGGAAGGTATGACCTTATAGTGGGCATGGAATTCTTGAAGCCAGCCAAAGCCATGATTGATTGTGACCGCAACGAAGTCGCCATGACGGCACCGGACGGCACCAAATTCATAGTGAAAGGTAAGAAGGCAGCTCCTTCTATGCAGTGTATTTCTTTGAAGCACCTAAGGAAAAGTATAGAAAGAAATAAGGTGGATTACATTTTGAGGTTAGAGGTAATTGAGCCCAGTAAGCAAAATGGAAGCGACCAAAAGGGGAATCAGTTGCCCAAGCCAGTAGCAAGGCTCATCTCAGAATTTAAGGATGTATTCCCGGATGAAATCCGGCAGCTACCACCTTATAGGGGTGTGGAATGTGAGATCACATTAGCTCCAGATGCTAAGCCTACCAGCAAGGCACCTTACAGGATGAGCACCCTGGAATTGATAGAGCTCAAGAAGCAGCTCCAGGAATTGCTTGAGCTTGGGTTTATTAGAGCAAGCATGTCTCCTTTTGGAGCACCTATACTCTTTGTGAAGAAGAAAGATGTGAGCTTAAGAATGTGCATAGACTATCGCCAGCTCAACAAGCAGACGATTAAGAATAAGTATGCATTGCCAAGGGCCGATGATTTGATGGACCAGCTCCAAGGAGCAAGGGTATTCTCAAAAATTGACTTAAGGTCAGGGTACCATCAGATAAGAATAAAGGAAGAGGATATCCATAAGACCGCCTTTAGAACGCGGTATGGTCATTTTGAGTTCACAGTAATGCCCTTTGGATTGTCGAACGCTCTAGCAACCTTTATGCGCCTCATGAACGATGTCTTCAGGGATTTTCTAGATGAGTTTGTCATTGTCTTCTTCGACGACATTCTAGTCTACAGCAAGTCCATTGAAGATCATGATCAGCATTTGAGGAAAGTGTTGGAGAAGCTCAGACGTCATCGCTTATATGGTAAGCTCTCCAAATGCCACTTTGCTACCAAAAGAGTTGAGTACTTGGGCCATGTAATATCGGCAGAAGGGATTTCCACCGACCCCGCAAAGATTGAAGCAGTAGTTGATTGGCCAGCTCCAAGGAATGTAGCAGGAAATATGTAAGTCACTTGGAGTGCCACACCCTGCCTTGCTGCATTTTGATTCTATGATGAGATATCATTCTGCTGATGTGGCCCGAGAAGTAGTCGAGTAAGTTGTTTGCATGCAATACTATTTGTTGGTTTTTTTAAATTCATCTCTCACTAGCATGAGATGGCTGCAGGCTGCTCAAGGAAGTGCATGCTAGTTGGTGCAGCCCTGCACCAGAAATGGCTGACATTCAAGCAATTGAAATGCGCGGTCCACAGCAGGAAAATGGTTCGGACTGTGGAGTGTACACATTACTGTATGCAAGGTGCTTTATACGAGATTTCATTATGAAGGATTTCCAGCTGCTACCTGTCGAGGTGAGGGTATTGGTTGTGTGAAGATACTACTGTTCAATCACACTAACAAGCTGAAATGGCAGGTGACTAAGGACTGGTTTGACAAGATTGATGTGGCAAACCTGCAGAGACACATTTAGCAAACATCTTTGGGCGGTGCTACATGAAGCCGTGGTGCAGGCCAAAAAGCCACCCAAGACAATCTAAGAAATCTTCTGTTCTTCTTTTGCTTTTAAACTCTTGAAGAGTGTTGGCTTCTAAACTCTTGATTGGCTGGAACATGGTAGCAGATTTTGTAGTCATTCCATGATTTACAGCATAAGTTATTGCATAACTATGTCACGAAGACTTATTGTACGCGATTCCAACTGTTATAGATGGTGGTTCTGCTTTGACCGTAAACACCGGGTATATGACCGTAAATACACCGCTATTTTTGCCGGACATCTTGGTGTTTCGGCCAAGTTAGTGGTGTTTTGGCCCGCTTCTTGGTGTTTCCGGCCTTTTTAGGTGGTATTTACGGCCAAGTCGATGGGTGTTTCTGGCCGCAGAAGAGGTGTTTCAAGCCACATCCTTGGTGTTTACGCCACAAGAGTATATCATGTAAACCGAAAGTGGTGTTTAAGGTAGTGGTGTTTCTGGCCAGGTAGGTAGTGGTGTTTTACGCCATTTTGGTGGTGTTTCGGCCAATGTCGGTGGTGTTTCTCGCCAATTGAGTGGTGTTTCTAGCCAATTGAGTGGTGTTTCCTTCGCCGGGCATATGGTGTTTAATTGGAAAACCGCCATTTTGGTGGTGTTTCGGCCAATTTTCGGTGGTGTTTTTGGCCAATTGAGTGGTGTTTCCGCCGGGCATATGGTGTTTCTAGCCATTTTGGCTTGAGTGGTGTTTCGCAACCGAAAGTGGTGTTTACGGCAAGTGTTGTGAGCACATGCAACCCCCATTTGGAATACAATACCTAGAACATTGAGAAGGATAATTGGAAAACAATACCTATAACATTGAGACCTAAAACATTGAGAAGGATAATTGGAAAACAATAGCTCAAACATTGAGAAGAGTGGTTCCAATACAATATCTAAAACCTTGAATTGCAACTTTCAACAAGTGAGTGCAACCCCTTGTAGAAATATAAGTACCACATCCTTGGTGTTTCTGGCCACAAGAGCACAACATGCAAAACAGTGAAGGGTTGTTTGAGGTAGTGGTGTTTCTTGCCATTTGGGTGGTGTTTCCGGCAGCTTGAGGGTGGAGTGGTGTTTCTAGCCATTTTGGTGGTGTTTCCGCCAATTTAATTGGTGTTTCTGGCCAATTGAGTGGTGTTTCAGGGTGTTTCGGCCAATTGAGTGGTGTTTACGCCAATTGAGTGGTGTTTCGGCGGGGCATATGGTGTTTCCGCCGCCTTGAGTGGTGTTTCTGGGCAACTGAGTGGTGTTTCTGGGCAAGTGTTGTGAGCACATGCAACCCCCATTTGGAATACAATACCTAGAACATTGAGAAGGATAATTGGAAAACAATACCTATAACATTGAGACCTAAAACATTGAGAAGGATAATTGGAAAACAATAGCTCAAACATTGAGAAGAGTGGTTCCAATACAATATCTAAAACCTTGAATTGCAACTTTCAACGAGTGAGTGCAACCCCTTGTAGAAATATAAGTGCTACATCCTTGGTGTTTCTGGCCACAAGAGCACAACATGCAAAACAGTGAAGGGTTGTTTGAGGTAGTGGTGTTTCTTGCCATTTGGGTGGTGTTTCTGGCCAGCTTGAGTGGTGTTTCTGGCCAACTGAGTGGTGTTTCTAGCCATTTTGGTGGTGTTTCTAGCCAATTTCAGTGGTGTTTCTGGCCAATTGAGTGGTGTTTCAGTGGGTGTTTCGGCCAATTGAGTGGTGTGTTTACGGCGGGCATATGGTGTTTCCGCCGCCTTGAGCGGTGGTGTTTCTGGGCAACTGAGTGGTGTTTTCTTGGCAAGTGTTGTGAACACATGCAACCTCCAATTGGAATACAATACCTAGAACATTGAGAAGGATAACTGGAAAACAATACCTATAACATTGAGACCTCTAAATGGAATACAATACCTAAAACATTGAGAAGAGTGGTTGCATTACAATATCTAAAATCTTGAAGCGCAACTTTCAACAAGTGAGTGCAACCACTTGTAGAAATATGAGTGCCACATCCTCGGTGTTTCTGGCCACGAGAGTACAACATGCAAAACATTGAAGGGTTGTTTGAGGTAATGGTGTTTCTGGCCATTTACGTGGTGTTTCTGGCCATTTTGGTGGTGTTTCTGGCCTATTCGAGTGGTGTTCCCCGGCCATTTAGGTGGTGTTTACGCCATTTTGGTGGTGTTTCCGGCCGATTTGAGTGGTGTTTTCGGCCAATTGAGTCTTTGTATCCGCCTAGCCATGTGGTGTTTCTTGCCTAGCCAGTGGTGTTTCTGGCCTAGCCAGTGGTGTTTTTGGCCAAGTCATGGTGTTTCTGGACATATGCATGGTTACTGAACAGAATTTACTTAACAGCAAGATTGGATTGAAAATCCATATGTATCCATATGTATCCAAAAGGAGCAACTACAGCATATCTTTCAAATTATCAGAAGTCATCGAAAGATGGAGCACACATATGACTAATGATCTTAATAGTGCAATATTCAAGCAATGTACCCTTTATGCTAATTGCGGCATCCATGATCGGACCCCTTGGCATTGCCTCCACCATCACCTAAGAGCAACATGGCATTTACCACTTAACATTACTATCCGCAAGTAGAGGAAATAATTTCAAAGAGAGTGTTAGAATTATTGCAATACCTTCACATCGTGTGATATGATCTTCGTGATTCCTTCCGAGAAAACGCTAAAGTGAACTCCTCTTCTTCCTCTTCTTGTGGCTCTCCCACGAAAGTACTTGGTCTAGCAATGGTGTTCCCATTGAAGTCTTGTACCATGGCTAGACTTCGGTGCCATGAAATTGACATTTCTACTTTCACTTAGCCTTGCCGGTTTATTGCTAAGTTTAGCTAATAGGAACCTAGCTTGATTCCATACACAGGGGCTCCTAGAAATGGTCTCCTTGAGACCTGCCATTGTCTCCCTCTATGCTCTGAACACCTTGGGGTTTCACTCAAACCAGCCCCAATTTTACAATCCAATTCTTCATCATCGGATGCAACTCCACGTGCATGGCCCCTCTTCCCAAGAAGGCATGGTGTCATCATATGCCTCGGCAAAGGACCTTAGATTGGACAGCCCGCCAGCCTGAGAACCATGTAGAGTACCACAAAACCTTAGAATGTCTTCGTCTTTGTACTTTGACATTATTCTGATCACCTTAACTTGATGCTTGCACATATTCCCTTTCATACCCCATGGACAATCACATGATGACCAATGTTCATGTGCAACCTCCACTAAGTAAGGCAAAGCCTCTCGGTTATCATCCCAGTTGTCCATGTTTTGACTCCACACCTCGGCCCTCCCCTCCTTGAAGTTCAGCCATCTAACAGCTACATCTGGAATTTCTTGAGAACCTATGATGGCAGTCTCAACTATGTGCTCCTGTCTCTTGTTGGTTTTAAAACCCGAATCCTTCATGAACCTATCAAAGGACAAGTGAGTTTGTAATGTATCTGTAAGCATGTAAATGAGCCAATCTATTCTCCTTCCTCTCAAGGCATGCTTGGATAGCCCTAATCTCCTCTTCATGTGCGAATGGTAGGACTCTATACCAGCATTAGTCTCTTGATTAGCGTGTGGATACATCCTTGTGGCAATTATCCAATGTGTGATGTTATTGGTCCAAACTCTATTCATATACCTCACAACCCTCTTCCACATCTTGTACTTTTCCTTGAATTCTTCCAACAACTTCTTGGCCTCTTTGGTGCATGCTTCCACATAATCACTAGTCCTTCTTGGGTCAATATCTACTTTAGTGTCATACATAATACGACCGAGCTCCTTAAACATTTCCCCCTAACTTTCTTGTTCTTCACGTGTTTTAAAAGCAATTTCATCCAGTTTCTTCGAACATGCCAAATACACAACTGAATTGGTGTTTCGGGCCAAACATCCTTCAAGGCATTGATCTCAGCCTGTGCATCATCTACAATGAAGCATGCAGGTTCCCAAGTTGGGTCTTCCCTATGTATACGGTTCTTCATTGCAATCAGCCAAGGATGGATGTCCTCCTCGGTGGCACTAGAGGATAGAACCCAAGCAACAGGGACACCATTTCCATGCGTGTCATAAACTAGCAAGGTATAAAGGCTGTAGCAGTGGTCATTGGTCTTGAAGGTTGAATCCAAGGCTACAACATTCCTCCTTCCATGCTCTAACAGGATCTTCATTTGGAACGGTGTGATGATGCCCAATGTGAAAGGGACTCCCTCCTGATACATGAACACATATTCTGGATGTAAATCAACCCAAGTCTTAACACTTGTGGCCACATTCTTGTGCAGCATCCACGTGTCGGACCGACTTAAGAGACAAATTATATAAATCATCCATGGCTAAGAATGCATCTCTGTTCTTGGGGGCATTGGGATCCATCCTCTTTTCTATCTCCCATTGTTCCTCGTGTTGACGGAAAACCTCTTGGGGAGTGTGGTTATGGAGCAACTGTTGGTAGGCCCAAGCCTTCTTACTCTTTGATAGCCATGGAGCTACATCATGCCTTGTTCTTGCACATTGGGGATCCTCAAATCCATGGCAGACTTTCTCTTCATTATCAATGTGCCTCATCTCATAGTATGTAATTTTACATATCTCAGGCCTCAAATACAACTGCTTCACCTGAAAGTGGCACCTGCAACCTCGCCTAATACTCATTCCTCTCCCCTGCCTCCTTGAGTAGGAAGGATTCTTCTTCTTTTCTTCAGCAATTAGAGCTCGGGTTGTTTTATGTTTGACCTCCCGAGAATGTTCACGATAATCTTCAGGGCCATAGCTGCACCAGTAGCTACAATTGAGAAGTAGTTGTTCAGTTACAAACCTAAGCAATAAGTCTCAAGAATAAAGCTAAGTTACAGCTGAGAAATAACAGTCCATGAATCCAAATGACTTACTTGAAATTCCATGAATCCAAATGAATCCAAATGACTTACTTGAAATTCCATGAATCCAAATGACTTACTTGAATCCAAATCACTTACTTGGTTATTTTAAGGTGCGCATTTTGGTCAACTCTTTTCTTGGCAGATCCCTCTTCTCTGCCCCGAGATCCACGCTTCCTGATGGCAAATTCTGCTCCCCTTCCACGAAATCTTGCACCCTGTTTGTGGGGATATAGCAGGCATGCACTGGAATAGTTTGCTGTCCAGGGTAGGTTGCTTGCACAACAGAATGCTGCTCTATCTCCCATTGCAATTGCAGTCTCGAAAATACACCGATGGCGGGATCTTGAACTGGGAGATGCCAAAGAGTCTGGAAGACAAAAATTACTAAGTTACAAAGATTTGGCACACTGCTAAAACTAAACCCAATGTCAACCTGTATATATCCTTACCTGCTCTACCTGGACGCCATTATCCTTTGCCTCCATGCCTGGCTCGAACCCAGGCGTCCCAATGGATCATTCGAACAGGCCCGCCGGACTGCTTTCTGTGGTTCCCCAATTCCGCCGAACAGAATGGATCCCCCAATTCCGTTTGAATTGGGCCGGAAACACCCCACCCACCTTGGGATGGGAATACCACCACCATATTCATTGAATGCACCTGTACAAACAAGTACAGAGGACACTGCCACAGTTACAAGTCAAAAAAAGTGTCACGTCCGGGATTCCAACTGCCTTCAAAAACACCAGTGGTGTTTCTGGACACAAAACCGCGCGGTTCAGTTGCGCGGTTGAAGATGCCCGGGATGCATGGATCCTCGGGCGTCCTGGGCATCAATGCATGCATGGACTGGCGGATGGGCATGCATGTGGTGTTTCTGGACGTCCAAAAACACCAGGGGCAAAATGTCCAGAAACACCAGATCCCGGACTCGATTTACGGGCGCCCCACTCCACTGCCCTTCTTCTTAGAGCCAGAAGTAGGGTTTTATCAACCCAACCAGCCTTTGCAGCCATGTTTTGGAAGCCAGGATTCACATTCGCCAGAGCGTTGCTTCCCTTATTAATCAACAATCAACAAACTGCTGCCACATCTAAGTTCTGCCACTACCAATCCATTCTTTCAGGGGCCTCCAGACTTGAGGACTTCAAATCTGGAGTTACTTCTTCACCTCGCAACTATTACGTCCCCAGAGTTAAGCTCTGCTCCATTACTCATCGGTGGCATCTGCGGAGGCTCCGACCAGGATGGGCTACATACCATGGCATGGGGGGTTGGAAGAAACTAACTACTTTAACACTGGTGCCAAAAAGGAGAAAAAATGCAAGTGAATGGAATCCCCACATAATACAGTAACAATCTGTCGTAGCCTACTGCAACCGCTTCAGCAGAATCAAAATTCACGCTCGTGATTTGTTATAATCAACACAAGAAAATGTGCAAAGTGAATGGGCTCCCGACATAATGCCATACTGTTTGATTTTTGAATAGAAGCAATAGTGAGAGGAAGAAGAGAAAACACGTTCGCGACCCTTTCCCAACTATATTTCATAATCTAACGGATTATAATAAAATTTACAAAATCAACGGCCAAGATCGCGCGCAAACTATCCTCTTATTTCGGCTTTAGTATTATATATAGATGTTATAACACTAAGAAATGTAGCACACGCTAGAGGTTTTGTTTTTGACTGATGGTAAGAGCTTCCTTGTAACTGATGATGTTAATGAAAGAGCTTATTAAGCATCGGCATTGGAAGCATCTAGTAGCATGTCCTATCCATAAGCATAATGAATGATGGGGTCTGCAGTTGAACAAATTCGCTGGATACCAAGTGCAGTAAAAGAGAATAAGTAGTTGTGGGCTAAGCTTCCTACTCATTGCACTAAACTCATCTAGATTATATAATAGAAGGATTGAGTCTAGCAAATCAGGTAATTTATGCAATGTCTTTTTGCAACAAATTTAGGACTTTCTGTTTTAAGAAGGTAATGCCACAGAGCTTGCTTGCACTAATCAAACCCAGTTCTTCTTCTCCCTTCATTCTCTATGTTTCTTGAAGTGCATAAGGACCATTAGAATGAGTGGCATGGCTGGGAATGGCGGTCATGTACATATAAATCCGTTTAGGGCCTCATTGATGCATATAAAACATATGCATGCAAACTGGAGTGTTGGGTTTGTTGCAGATAGTAAGGTAGCCACCATAGACCCTACTTGCCGTCTAACTATTTATATTATGACTTAATCTAGCTATTTATATTATGACTTAACTCTGCTGCTATTTCAAGTGTCAAATAAAGCTTCTTTGACCTTCCAAGCTATTATGTGGATCCCTCAGGTGATTCCCTTCTATATTTATGCTATTTCAACTAAATTTCTCTCTTGTTGCTGCCACACTAGACATCCCCATATTTTTGATCTGAAAATCGAACTCAATACCTGCTTTACAGCTTTCAAATACTTGTTGCACCGCATCATCTGTCACGTTATTGTCACTCCGCCAAGCTTATAGACATTCTAATCTGCCCTTTTTCTAGCGAGGCTTTGTGCTTTGATATAATAATCGATCTTAACACGCTTGTTTAAGCCTATTATAAACTCTTTTGAAGCTTATAGATTTTTGTGCTCTGGTTTCATAGAACCTTTTGGATTCTCCATAATTGCAAATAGGCCAACCCTTGCGAGCTGTCAATGTGATCTCAATGCAATGGCTGCCTCATTTAGTGAAAGTGAATGATGCAGGTGGTGGTAACTTCTTTGCCATTCCTTAGTATAGTAGAAATACTAGTATTGTTGTTCCTTGCCATCATCTTGCGTGAACTTGTTTCTTTCTCTTACAACTTAAATACAACAAGGGTGCCATTGTAGATGGTTAGCATAGTGTAATGTGATGCAATACAGGTGGTTCTGGTTTTTCTTATGTACAATTAAAAGGGTGTCTCAATTGCGGCAGGCACCCTGTCATATTTGGCAATCATATAAGCTATATGGTGAAGAACATCACTAACAATAATACTTATATTTCTTTCACATTTGTGTCATTCATTCTTTACATGTTGTAGAATTGATGTCTGGTTTTGAATAATATTCAAATAATATTTGAATGTATACATGCACCTTCCCTTTTTTGGGGGATCATCTAAGCTGTATGACAAATAACCATGTCACAAATGGTATTCTACCTTCTCTTTATGTTTTTATCTCGTTTCCTGTGAGCATCTGCTATTCCATTCTAGTAATGAGTCTGGAGATTCTCAATATCTCAAGATCATATACTTATAAAAAAGGATTGTATTTGCTTTTGAGGAATCAGCTTGAGGAACCCGTGTTCACCTTAACACATACAGTTTTATGCTAAAAAGTTGTAAGTCTTTTTCATTAGGGAAGCATATCCATGCATATATCATTACAAGGAAATTCAGGTATCTAGAGGATCATCTGATGCAGATGTACGGTGATTGTAAGGCGGTGGATTATGCTTGCATTCTATTTGCTAAAATATTTACTAGGCATATATTCTAATGGAAAATTATGCTTGCAATTTATCTTAAATCACATTAGCTGATGCCTATGCGTTATTTATTAGTCAAAATGCCTGAGTTAGATTTGGTATCATGGAATTCCATGATTGCAGGTTATGCCCAACAAGGACTAAGGGTACAAGCTATTAATTTATCTCATAATGCAGTTGGAAGGAATAAAGCCAGATAGGGTTTCAGTCATAAGCATTATTTTCTGGATTTGCATGTAATGCAATGCTAATTAAGGAGGATCAGAAAGTACATGAACTTATTGGTAAGGTATATCCATGTCGGATGTTGTAATTGGGACTTTACTTACCAATATGTAATATAAATGTGGACACTTAGACCATGCATGAACAATCTTTAATGAGATCATGTAGCAACTTGGAATGTCGTGATTGGAAGTCATGGCAGAGACTCCCATCACATGGAGTTGATCAACCATTTATGCGTAGCTTGTTATCTAGTGACATTTGTGTTTTTGCATGCAAAGTGTGATCATTGGAGTTGTGATCAAGCATTTCTGCATAGCTTGTTATCTAGTGCTCACACACCCAAGAAATTTTATTTGGTCTATAATAAGAATTACAGATGAAATGTTGAGCATATATTGTTCCCATGTGATACGCAAATCTGATTTCTCTGAGGACATTAATATAATATCCATCTATCCATCCATCCATCCATCCATCCATCTATCTATCTATCTGTTGTGTAAAATTAGTATGATTTAGACTATTTTCTGTGCCATTGAACGAAATAAAACACCATTGTCTATTTCATACATGGTCTCTACATTGTACAGAAGAAAAAAAAAAGGTGTCAAACCTCATAAAATGCATCCATATAATGCGTCCATTTTATGTATATCTCAAGAACTCTAACCACGAGCATCTTCTTTTGCGATCCGTCATATTCAATCTTATTTGCAACATAGCTGAGCAAGAGCAAGTAATATTGGTTCCTCAAACAAAAGAAAAAAACTCTACTCCAAACATGGCACTATAACAACTAAGCTCTAAGCTCCTTTCTTCTCTAATCTTTTTACAACAATGATTTTTATTGCAACTAGCATGTCCAACTTAAAATGGTTGGCTTTGCTAAAACCTTATGGTTTGCCGTTTTCTAGTTTTTTTTTTTAGGGTACGCTATTTATGATTGTCTATTACTAAAAAATGGCTCAAACACCTAATTATAAAGTGGCCCACATGGCCTTATAGGAAGAAGTAGCACAATAGTCGCCCAAACTTGGGACAAACTCTAGCTACATGCTTTCACAGCATCTTTGCTACATAGAGATCCCACTGAGCATTGAAGCATGGACAACTTAAAGCTCCCCTCCGATACATACCCTACTTAAATAACGAAAATGAAAACAAATATCTTCCCGTGCGTTAACTTGTCCAGAGATGCTCCATACTACAGTACTAAAGGGCTCTTCAAATTAATTCCATACGATGTTGTGTACTGCTTCGTAGGTGGGTTCACATTTCAACTACATCCACAAAAGTGCCCTAAGCAAAATATAAACTATTACGTTTATATCAACTACACTAACTCAAATATACATAAGAATTGACCATCACTTTTGTTTGCTTTTACCCTTCGTAATCCTGATCTGTACTTCTAATGTTCTCTTACCCTTTTTTTTTTTGAAGGACGTCAGACTTTATTAATAACACTCCAACATAATACATAATACAATGCAGAGACAGGAATAAAAATCCAGCAGACAATAAGATCCAACTGAGCAGGGCCACCCATCTAAGCATGACAATATAATGCAGTTCACACTATTTTCCTCTCCTACAAAGAGAATAATAATATATAATCATATTTTTAAAAAAGTTACTTTAACCAGGTCGAGCTTCCACATCCATAGAATCATTAACAGCAACTTGATCTGCTCCCTGGTATCTCAATGCCATTGAATCAGGGACATCCACTGTAACAATCGCATCAGATATTGGAGCTATAGAGTGAGCCAATGCAGATTGAAGAGCGAGCTATTTTTACGACGTGCAAGTTTCTTCAGGCGTGGAGTAGACCATCCATCTTCCAATAATTCTTGCTTCTGAGCAATGTCCTAAAGATGAGAGTGTTGATCCTCATTAAGAGGGTCTACTGATATAGATTGAGACGGAGATGCAATAGAAGAAGGTGATAGTGCATAAATAGCTAAAGAGGAAGGCACAGGGGCTGGTAATACTGGCGGATTAACTAGTGCAGAGGCAGATGAGGAAGAAGATGATACAACACGACATTCAAGTGAAGTGGATGCTATGTGACATGGGATAGGAGCAGTTGGGGAGGTAGAGACAAAAGTATGTCTGGACCTGTAAGTAGCGAAAGCCTCAATATTGGAAAACATCTTGGCAAGTTCGGGTCCATTAAGCAGACGTAGTTTGTTTTTGAAAAAAAAGTAGGCCAATTTTGACCACTACTGACTAAGGAATAGAAACATAAGTAGGAAGAAATACACAAATTCGAGGGCCATTAACAATAGAATGGGCAAGATGCATACCCAATCCATTGGCAATAGCAATCATAAAATCAGACACTTGCAGTTCTAGTGGAAAATCCTCTAAGGCAAGCCAACAAGGCATGCGCAATGCACCAGACTTACTTGGCAAGAATCCAGGAGAATAAACCTGATATAGAAGATAATGTCCCAAAAGTGGATCAACACCATGCTCCACAAGCCTGTCAACTGCAAGTGACGAGTCAAACATGACTAGGAAGAAATTATTATCTTTATCCAAAACCTTTAGAGACGTATAATGAGGGAAAACCAGTCTCTGAAGGTGATGTTTTATCCAGAATCCAACTCTCCTGAGATCCAAAAACTGTCAGTGAAATGGCAAACAATTGCATGAGACATAAGGTTCTGAACACACTGCAAATAAGCATTATGATCAATTTCGACAACCGGTAACCTGTGTGAAAGCGTTCGAACACTTCTGTGCCTCATATAATACACCCTCAGGAGGCAACTGAACATCCATACGGTCATTTTGTGCTTTTAACTCATTTAGATACGAGCTCAATTCTTTCTTGTTATTACGTAACATAATATTCAATGCAGCAGAAACACGAGCAGTTTGCATACTGGATGTCAAATCACGTTTGATCCAATCGCTAAATCGTGTAGCAGACGCTCTAGCCACAGCATCAGAAGAACTCCACGGAGTAGAAGGAGCAGATACACACCCAGCAGAAGTAGACACAAAGGAGGCAGAAGCAACAGTAGAAGTATTTACAGTGGTCTCTACTTGAGAAGTAGACAAAGGTGCAGATTTAGACAGAGGGAGAAAGCATTGCAAGCTTGTACTCATATTAACAAGAGAAGGGTCAAAAGCAAGAGGATTGAGGCGAGAATTATTAGGTAAATTAGGAAGCGGGGAAGCTGGCAAACTAGGGTTTGCCATGGTAGCTGAAATCTGTAAACTCCAAATTCGTCCCAGATAGACACAACAAAACTGTATAAATTGTACATCAATGGAAATCTCACATCTCTAGCTTTCCAACGCACTAAAGAACACCCGAATCTGACACTCGAGCCATAAGTTATGAGGAAAACTGCGCCGAGACCCTACATGGCGGCCATCACAGTGCCTATTCCTTATCAAAACCTAATGTTCTCTTACCTTGTTACAGAGGGCAACCCCTTGTTGCGTTAGCAACTTGTTTCAAATGTGGAAGCGACACGGGGCTTTTCTTTTTGGCCTTTTAGAGGGTACGTAAATTAGTTGAACGACTCCTTCCTATAAATGATGAATTTCAAATTCTAGGAGATCTAGTTTACCATCTACCTCCACCATTGGATCACATATTTTTTATTTTACCACAAGGTAGGACCGCTCCTAACTTCAATTAGTTTTCCCTCACAGACGTGGATCGCTATAGTTTGAGGCAATACTTTGATGTCTGCTTCCTCAACAAGCTCTGGGATGCCGGCGCCCTTAAACAGGTCAAGCCATCATATTACCGGCACCCCATCAATCCCACATTGGAACGGGGCCCGTAACGCTATCTGCGCACCCGTCTGCCTATGAAAAAATGCAAACTCATTGCCTTGATCGCAAAAGGGCACACCGTCTCCGAATTGAGACGTGTCCCTGGACTGGGGAGCCACGCCAGGACAGGCTTGTCAACATTGCCAAGCAGGAGTTGTTGAGGATGAATGCCACACCCTTCAGAGCTGCCCGCATATGATCAGATCTGGACACATTATGCTGAGCTGATTAGGCCCGGCTAGCCCCTACGTATGCTATTAGGCATGGCTTTAGTACTGACACTGGCATCGTACCTCCAGGAGGACATGGACATACGGGATCAGTTATATCCAACAGCACTCACCTGACATGCATCCCCCAAGGCACATATGGCATGTGTGTGCATAAGGTCAAGAGAAATTAACTCTTATACGGAATTTCCCTCAAAAAATTTTCCTCAAATCCCCTCATATTTCATATGCCGCTACCATATTTCTTATGTAAGTTACAAGATTTTGCGGCGCGGCCGCTATACTTTGAAGGGTTTTTTGAAGTAGCGGTATGGGTAAGATGGAGACTATGTGAACATGTGCTTGCTGTATGTATGGTAAGATAGATCGACGGGTGCAAGTTGGGATTAAAATGTTATTAGTCATCTATATTATTATTTATTTATATTTATTTATTGGACCTTCAGGCTATGTATTGAAAGTGAAAATTTTGGAATGGAAACTAGATTTTGATTGATAGTGAAGCAGAAGCATGACTTGAATAAGGTAAACATGGAGGTGACAGATCCATGAAGTATAACTTTCTTCTTTTAAAAGATGGAATAAATATAAAATATCATATATAACATTGATTCTTTCCCGATCTGTAGATCCCCATCTATTCATGCTTTGAATCCTTGCTATCTCAATTTGGCACAAAACTCATCTGACCACATAAACCACAAAGAAATTTCATCTCGGCATTTTTTAGAGCAACCCTTGGGGCAATGCCCAATTCTCCATTAGTTTTTCTTGGGGGGTGATTTGAATACAAATACAGGAAAGAAATGTATTGGGACAGTTGGTGAGCTTACTACTGAGTGCAAGGATAGTATTCATGCCTGCCAACAAACAACCAAATTTCTACAAGAATCGGGATATCAAAGTATGCAAACTAGTGAATAAGGAATGTTATTCTCACATGGAACTGTCTTTGCTATAAAATCAGAATCGTATTGTTGTGTGATAGAACTAAGTTAAAGGCAAGGAAAAGTGTAAAAATGCACACTAGATTTAAGGCGCTTGAAGTTGCCTTGCCATACCAAAAAACTTATGAAGGCAAAGCTTCTAAAGGAAAACATGCCATCGGACGGAGATCAGATAGCCAACCGCCACAAAGTTCCAAAAAAATAAAAAAGTAAAGAACAGGCTACCTTCTAAGGCACTAAATTAGTGCGACCGCCATAAACCGAACACCCCTACTCACTTTTGCCTCCACCCCAACTCTTCTAGAAATTAGAAATGAGCTCGAACAAAATAATATACCATGTGAGAATAATTCTTGCCCAAAAATTGGCCACCACACATTCCTTGCTTCATCGAGAAGAAAATCAAGACACACAGAGGATTAGGTGACTCTAAAGCAAGGAGGGCATGTTCTTCCATTGTTCTTTTCATGCAACATAGATGCTCTTCCTTCTTCCGATTTTCAAACTAGAAAATAGATTTGGGAGCAAACTGAAGGGAATAGCCCAAAAGAAAGAATGCCGGCAGTGGAAAAGCCAAAACCTCGCAACTCAAAAAGCTTCACACAAATAGACCTACTCGAGCATGGCCAGATTTACAAATCAAGAATCGCACAACTAAGTCTTTGAAGGCGTAATCACGTGCATCGGTGGAGGGACTAAATTGCCCTATTTGCCTAAAGAAATCTTGGCCTTCCATCCCAATCTAACTTGCTAACATGCAATCCCTCCTCCTCCCGCCCCCACATACACGTCACATTTTTCTTGCCATCTCACAAAAAAAAACAAACTACATAATGTTATATGATTGAGATATGGAATTCAAGCAAAAAAACCTTAACCCATACTTATACGGTACGGTTGGGCCAAAAAAAAATCCTCCCTTACACTCACATGTTTTTTACAGTTTTTTCTAAGTGCACCTCCTGGGCATGCATCTCATAATGTGTGGTAATGTGTTTTATATATTTCGTACATGTGTACAGTTTCACATCATTCTTATTGCTGCCATGGTTTTCCCCCCAAAAACCCTTCTTTTCGGGGTTTTTTAATCCGAACATTAACGACTCTGCTGCACTCTTTGTTTGGATCCCATAGGCCGTTGGGTCTCCGTGGACGCTAAAAACCCTTCTATTAATGTTCATAATGAAAAGAAGGAACCTTCAACAAAGTGTCTAGGATATTTCTTAAACAATAGCAATAAAAAGTGAAAAGTATTTGCTTCAATCTAGCTGATGACCAAAACGACGTTAGACCTTCCATCCCAAGAGGTTCGGCCACGGAATTTAGGAAAGTGCGGGAAGAATAGCCTAGGGTAGAGTCTGATGAAAGCAATCAGAGTCCAGAATTAGATTCTACAAGGTATATTGTAAGAAAAAAGTTTGACATTGTTGCATCAACATCAACATTCACGTTCCAATTTACGTTAAGCATGCAACGATTTTCTTAAGTGTCATACTTAGAAATCTTAACTTGTATAATTGTAAAAGGCAGCCTGGGTTGTAAGAAAACAAGTCTAAATTGTTTACTTTGTACAAGTGCACAAATGTAAATGTTGATGGATGTGAAATTTTGTTGCCCCTTTGATATTCCAACCTTAGACATTATGTTTGCTAGTTCCTTCAACGCAAGTTTGGATGATGCAAAGAACAAAGCAAACACCACAGTTGCTAGCCCGATTTA
This sequence comes from Isoetes taiwanensis, assembly GCA_021234155.1. Classification (NCBI taxonomy): domain Eukaryota; kingdom Viridiplantae; phylum Streptophyta; class Lycopodiopsida; order Isoetales; family Isoetaceae; genus Isoetes; species Isoetes taiwanensis. Next base: position 2,387,807 of record JAJEKV010000018.1, read on the forward strand.
GACTTTTGGATGAGGAGGGAGCTCCACTTATACTAGCTTCCTAATATCGTCTACACAAACCATGTCATATGAATAGGTAACCATCTTCATAGCCTGATATTCTCTGACCCCCTATTTGATGAATTTATACTACCATTGTTTGCACACATGTTCTAGAGAAGGTTGGGATGCAACGAGACATTTAATAGCCGAAATCTCCAAAAGGGTTCTGGTGTATGGCAATACGGCAAACGAGGAGTTAGTGGATCCCCTTGAAATTGATCAGGATCCCGAACAACAAAATTATTCATATTTTAATGAGATGCCCTTGAAAATGGTCAGAATCCCGGACCGAAGGATTAAATTGTTCATATTTTAATTCGGCTCTAAATATCCAGTTGGATATCACCAGGATCCTGAGGGACGTTTCTATTTAATTTAGCTTTTGAAAATGGCGGGGATTTCAAAGGACAAAATTATATCACTCTGTAGAAACATTTGTTTATTCCAGGTATTGCTGGATCTATTTCTTGAAACAAAAGTCTCAAACATTTGTTGTCTTCAAATCATGGCAAGCTGAAGTTGAGCGCAAATCTAGTTACTTCATTGGCACTCTTCGCTCCGACCGTGGTGGCGAATTTCTCTCGAGTTCTTTTACCTCCTATTTATCAAATTGTGGCATATCTCGCCACCTTACCATTCCAAATGAGCATCATCAAAATGGGGGCGTGGAACGGAAGCATCAGACCATTGTGGAATGTGCAAATAGTATGCTCCAAGCCCATCAAATTCCACGCAAATTCTGGGCCGAAATTGCCTCCACAGCCACCTATCTTCAAAATAGACTACCCACTTGTGACGCTCCCTGCGAAACATATGGCGCTCGGCCGTGCACTCGGCAGGAAATCCCCCATCCGGCTCAACAGCCGCACAGGCCCTTCGTCTACCCCGCACTCTAAGTGTCCCTAGTGCGGGGAGGGGACTCGAAGGTGTCTTTGCGCGCCCTTCCCCTATGGGCTCCTATAACAGCAGAAGCGATAAACATGTCAGAACTAGCATCAACAACACAAATACTACCTCGAAGGTTAGTCCATCACATATCCATGGAGACAAAGAACATAATCACATACCACAAAACATGAGAGCTCCTACCCGTGGTTCCGACACATAAGGAAATCGACTGACTGGGTAGGCCTCAAGATAGAGCGCATCGAAAGTTATAACAATGGCGGGGCTGGCTTAAGACAATGGCTACGGTTGACCACTCCATCCGCCCCTCCTGTGCATACTTTGCAGATGGGCTAGATCAAGCTCTGGTATGACTCTAACCTTCCGGTTACGCAATCCCATGATCGGGACTACTCCAGGTTGCATCTGCCTGGTCCGTCGAGGTAGGTGTGACGTCCCCTACTCGCGATACGGTGCCCTCACCGTATACAAACAGGAGTTCATCCCCATACCAGCTCCATGCTATCTGAGGGGCCCTCCACATGACACTGCAACCGTGGCGGGTTCCAAAGGGGAAGAGTGGAAGGGTCATTGCACCCCGCTCCCTCGGGGGCCTACCTAGGCATGAAGCGTAAACATACATGTCGAGTAGCACATACATCAACATCATATGACCATCACGGCGGATGGTCCTCCACATATCTGCATAGACAAAGATCAGCACATCACATAGGGAATCCTACCCAAGGCTCGGACTCAAAGGGATGACCGACGGCTTGGGTCTCCGAGTTCATTGCGCATGCAATTCATGGCAATGGATTTGGGCGGCATAAGAACATGGCATAGGGTTGTCCACTCCATCCGCCCCTCCTGCATTACACTTTGCGGATAGGTTGAAGAACTTCGGGTTGGACCGTAGCTGGGGATCATAGCCAAAGGGGCTATAGCCAGGTTACATCTCCCCACTGACCCGATGAGGCGGTAGGAGGTCTCTCCCCACCGATGATCAATGCCATAGCAGTGCACTAGAGGACACCAACCGTCCCGGTACTTCGACTTTAACCCACTTGAAGGGAACTACCACCACCACCAGGTCCCGACCCCTCGTACAAAGACAACCATCGCACACATGGCCCGGCTGAAATCCCCGGTGGCACCGCCGCCAGCGGCTTCTTATCCCCAACGGGTGTCGAACTCATACTCGTGGTGCACGCAGCCCTCGAAAGTATTAAGCGCTTAGTCCGCAGTGCTCTCGGGTGGACTTTACATCCCCGAGAGCAACCGCTATGGACACACCACCCTTATCAACCTGGCCCGACCCCTAAGAACACAACACAAAGGGGCTATTGTACGCGGGCCGCATCTATAGTGTGCTAGAGAGGCTAATCTAGGAGCATCTACTACCAAGCTTTGGGTCTCTACCCCCTTCCCAATACAAGGAGTTCACAGAGATACATCATCCATATACATCACAGAAGAACTAAAGAACAAGATCTAATCTATATCATAGAGTTAGGTTCTTTAGTTAGAATCTGCTATCTAGAGTTCTAGAGGGCTGCTATGGGCAATTTAAGAGGCTAAACCTACTCGATTCGATGGTCAAATGGGGTTTAGACTACTAAATTGCCTAAATACGATCCTTGAGTTCCTCCTCCCTGACTGAACTCGACCATCCCGCTGAAATGCTCGAATCAAGGAAAACTAATGATGCGGTTCTCTCCAGAAGAGTTCGGGAGGCGGTTTTGGCTCTTGAGGCAGCCAAAACGGAGCTCTAAAACCCTAGAAACGAAAATGGGCAAGTTAGGGTTCTCCTACTTAAATAGACAAGGGGTGGCTAGGGTTTCCAATTATCCCCCTTTAGGCATGTGGGATAATTGGGAAAAGGGCCCACTTGCCTTTAAGGGCTAGGTGGCCAAATGTGCCCACATGGAAATGTGTGCACCCAAATGTGCTCACATGGAAATGTGTGCACATTAATGAATGTGTACATTGGAAAATGTGCACATTAATTGCACCTATGGGTATGGCCCACTTGGCATCAAGTGGCCACATGGAAATGTGTGCCCACATTAATGTGTACATTGGAAAATGTGCACATTAATACTAATGCACATTCTTAGCAAGTTGCCCCTAGGGGCTACCCACTTGCTACACGTTGGCGTACCGTCGATCGGGTGGCGTGGTATGCCGCGGACGGGCGATTACAATATCGCCCCGGAGCGATATCGTGTCTTGGACGTCACATTCTCCCCACCTTGAAATGATGTCGTCCCGCAAAGATCGTGGGTTCTCCCCACCTTGGAATCTTCCTAACCTCGCAATCAACTTTGATGCATACGATATACTACTATAATACTTACACATTTATTACGATTACTTTAAGATAATATTTTTAAATCGTTATTACGCCATTATTATATTATGAAATAACTTATCAATTCGTAACTTCTATTAAAACAAGGTACTTATTAGTCTCCATTATCACAACATTTGGTTTATCACAATTTAACATTTTCATATACAATTATTATTTAAGATACTCTTCATTCCTTGCAACACATTCCAATAAAGTTTGTGTTGCAAGTCTTCACCCTTAAAATCCTCGCATTAATTTTACAATATCTATAATTGCCTACTTACTATCTTACTTATTAGAATTACTCTAAGGTAATGTTTAAGACATTACTATTTCGTTATCCAATTAACTTATCACATCATAACTTAATCCACGCAAGGTAATTATTAACTTTACTTAATACAACATTTAAGTTAATCAAAGTTTATCAATTTCATACAAAATTTACACTTCTAAGGTACTCTTCATCCCTTGCAACACATTATAACAAAATTTGTGTTGCAAGCCTTCGTAGTTCGACCTCCTTGCCCTCCGGAGCGCTCTATTGGCCCGCAGTGCCCATTAATTACCTATTATTAATTATTACAAAAAATTTGGTTATATGGTGACCACCCCACCTATCTACATGGATGCATGGCTAATCTCCCTACAGGGGAAGAGGGTGGATCTTCCATTATGGTCGTGGAGACAAATATATATGCCTATATGCCTCCATGCCTACACCTCTAGTTGCCCAACAGGAGGATATCCTTCCCGCGTGGGGGCGGAAGGATAGATTCCTCCTATCAAAGCATATATGGGGCTAAAGGTGCCTTTCCTATCAATGCATTCCTTAATGACCTCCTTTCTCTCGAGGTCGCCTACTTCGTGGGGGCGGTAGAGACTTTCTAATCTACCTTCCACTCGTCCAGTGAAAACGCTGGTCATGCCTACATTGACATTACACCACGCCCTAGAGATCACCGTAGTGGTCTCTCATCATGTAACAACGCATGCAATCCATACCAAGCATAGGTTGCATGCCAGATTAATCTTAACTACACATAGAATTAATCTACACAAATCGACATGCCCTGTTTTTTTTTACCGGCTCCTTTAATGCATGTGATTAACATAATTACCCTAAGGTAATATTTATGAATTAACATTATCATATTATCGGATACATTACTTCCGATAGTACCATTATATTTACTCTAATCTTTGCAATATTTAACGACTTTTAGATCGCAATTATTTAAACAATAACCCTGATTTAGACCTATTGTATTATAGACAGGGTTTTAATTATCATACACAAGAATTAGATGTGTTTCTTATTCTCTTCCTTGGGTCCTTGTTACCCTTGGAAGTATATCCCTAAGATGCACTTAAGTATATCCGAATTCTATTTTCTATTTATATTTATAAGGACCTATAGCTATCCTTGGAAGGAATTGCATCCTTGCGAAGGATTAATTAACATGCTACTTCACATTATCGTTGTTATTTAACTTATTTCCCTATGATACATATACGTACAACAATTTCTATGCAGTTATTAGGGTCTATATTTAACTTATCAATAAGACACATTAAAGCTTATAATACATGCGCATACCTTACCTAAGGCTAGAACGCATCCACTCATTGAGCCGGCGTCGAGTAGTTTGGAGGTGACTTGGTCGTTCATTGCTCCCATAGTTTTGCTCCACTTCGTTGGTGTAGATCACTACTACGCCGGTCCTCAAGACGCTGAAGGCCTCCCCGAGCTATCTATCTATCTATCTTACGCTCTATTCGCCTCGGCCATTGCCGGAGTGAACTCTATTCTACGGGTCAGTCAATTCGGTGCAAGTACGTTCAATCATAAGATTGAGCCCTCCCACTTTCTTCTCAAAAGAAAATGGTCCTCACACCCCTTCAATGACATTGCACACAACGCCATATCTATTCTCCCTTAAGAGGTTATACGCTTCTTACTTAGCGCATTAAGTTACTAGCCTTAGCTAACATATATAACCATCTAAGATGGATGCACATATTATGTTATCATTTATTTCAATATAATTATGGGTTATCTACTTAGTTAGAACGATTCTAAACCACAAGGTTTTGTCATGACGACAATTCCTTTTGTCTCAAAAGACTATTTGATTACTATAATTCTTATTTTAGATGTACCTTGCATGTACTATTATTTTATTATTCTAGAGATTCCCCCTTTCTTAGTTATTTAAACTCTTGGAATATTCCTACCAATCGAATTGATGTCATCGTAACAAGTTGGCCGGACTTGTTAGATTACTTTTTTCTTTCAGTTGGATTATTCTTTTTAGGAGATACTAGATTTATACATGGTCAACAATTATCCTAGTAATGATTCCTTCTTAGTGAGGAGATCAATCTCACCAAGTGGTTTCAATACATTGGATGGCTGTTAACAATTGTGTATAATTTTAGTTACTCCTATGCATTTCCTTCCCAATCTTGACGCTTAGCTCAATATTGGGGCAATCCTTTCAAATGAGAATATCCGAAATGCCTTCTAATCCCAATATGGATGTTACCATCCATACATTTAACCTACTAGGCCCCATGGCCTTAGGTCCTTGAGCTTGCTAGAAGCTCATCCACTCGTTGCCTGCTTGAAGGAGCAAGGTAACGTTCTTCCGAGTCGCTCGATACTTCAGTCTCCTTGACGGTGGCTCCCCTTTGATTTTGTTCGCTAGAAGCCTCTTATTGCTGGTGGCTTGATGGTGTAGTTGATCACTTGAAATCTTCCATGCCGCTTTTCAAAGCCCGAAGGTGGCGCCATTGAAAGAGATCTTTCATCTTGAACTCTTTGTCTTGGCGGCTAAAGGACGACTCTCAGATCCGATATTGTTTCCTCGACTCCATCGATGTCTCATACGCCGAGTCCTCTTGTCGTTGTTGTGTTGCCCAAAGAGTGTTGGACGATGTTGATTGCTTCACCCCCGCAACTTGCATGACATCTCTTCCTTTGATCTGTTACGCTATGGGAGGGAAAGAATAACAAGGGAACTATACATGCAAAACATATAGCTTACATAATCACAATTATTACTAGAGCTATTAGGTCCCCCTTGTGCCTCCCCTTCGAAGTTGCACACCTACTCCTGGCGATGTCATTGGTGTTCATTGGTGTTGATGATCTATATTTTCCTATTTGTACGCCAGCTCATACCCGGGTAACTTGTTGATATACTTGGGCCCTCCGATGTTTGTTCGGCTATGGCACAACCGCTTTGCATCACATTCTAACTAAGGTGTGCTTGTCGTTGATGCTTCGACATTTCAGTTCCGCTTTTGATCCCGTTTCGGGCAATAATTGTTCCCCCTTCATGATACTTGAAGCTATTTGAAGGCGCCTTGAGGTCGTGGCGCTGATTCCTTTGGCTATACTCCTCCGGAGTTGTTCTCTTCTCGCAGCTTGTTCTTTGAATCGTTCATCCTTGGGTTCACCAAGTTGCATGCAAGGTCACAGGCAAGTCATCGCTCCGGGCTCACCTAGTTGGTCTCCATCGAAGCTTCCAAACTTCTTCGCTTGATCCCTCGATCACATGGCTTGACGCTTGTCACGCCTCCACTATGCCGCCTTCTTGTCTTGAGGTACCTTCCGCGACTTTGATTGTGCTCGCCAGTTTTGATCCTCCTGTTGCCTCTCCGGGAAGCTCGTGGGAAGAAGTCGGTTGCTAGCACTTCTCCATCTTTCAGTTCCTGACCTTTGTCCTTCTATGCATTTCGGCCCTCTTTGGCAAGTAAGGCATCATGACTCTCCTCCCCGATGGCTCCGTTGTCGGGATGATGGATCCTTATCTCTCAAGGCAGCTTGACCCTTTGCGCTGAAGAAGTACCGCCTTTAGATATACTCTTGTCGCTGAATAGCCCGGCTATTATCTTGAACTCTCTTTTCAAAGGTGCTTCAGTTGCTATCCTTGTCGCATAAGGCGCCAATGCTTCTACCTTGGGCGCTTTGACGTGCCACATGTCGAGATATGGTCGGGCTTCTTCTAATTACCGGTAGGAGTACCTGATGAAGCCATCACCTAGTTGTTGGGGCATATCTCCTCGTCGCAGTGCCTTCGTAAGTGCATCTCCATCTAATACACGGTCATAGCACATCCCCTATATTACCACAAGTTGGAATTATGGTCGCCGAGATGTTGCCTTCTTAGTTGGCTCGCTGATGCTCTGGGTGTTCCTCCTTCCATTGTTGAGGCCACTCATGTCATAAGTTCGTCAAGTGCTGCCACTGCTACAAGAGGTAGTGTTGCGCCCTGACGATGTCCTGGTGCCGCGTTGATGATCTTGACATGATCGGTGTTGTCTCTTATTCTAACATTGGGTGGCCGAGCAGTCTTCTGCTTGAGGGCATTTCCCGAAGTGTTTGGAGTTGAAGGTTTGCTTGGCCTCTAGTCGTTTCTCCCTCGTAGTTGCTCTTCCATTTTGATCTTGGGCTATAGTTGTGCCTCCTTGCTTCCTCCTTTGGTAGTCGGGTGAAGGAGCTTCGATCTAAGCGCTTAAACTGTAAAACATGACTTTAAACTCATGTTTCTCCACTATATATGTAGACATCATTTTACATTGGGATTTTAATTCATCCACTTTTTGCAAAACAACTACTGAAGATCTACCTAATTATTTATACTCCTTTTAGGGTTTCCCCTCCTTGATCGCGTTTGATTCTTCGGTTTTGCATGATCTTCTTCGCTCGCTGACTTGATTCCTTGAGATGCTGCTACTATTGTTGAGCTTTATGTCCGATCCGAGCTGATCACCTCAAGTTCGCGAAGAGTGTTAAATCGATGTGATCCCTTGAAAAGATGCTCCTCCTTATTGTGTATATTCGTCGCGAGGAATGCGGTGAACCGCCACGCCCCTACATGCGGTGTGTTGTTGCAAGATTGCTGATTTGTGCCATTGATCGAAGCTTGAGTAGGGTCACCGGCTGCTGCGCGGGCATTCTTGAATGTCTTCAAGCTCGGAGATCGCGGGTCGCAGAGGCGTGCATTGTCAATCCCCCGCAGTTGAATTTCTGAAAAGCGACTCCACGCTGCTTGGGCTTTGGTTCATTCCGGTGTGGCTCTCCCCAGGCCACGAAGTGTGGTCATCTCCATTGCCCTATCATAGCTCCTTCTGGTCAGCCTTTGCGGATTTGTACCTGCCGGCTAGGTCGCTCTCCTCCGCCCTTTGGGTCCTAACCATTCGAAGTCTTCGCACTCCTTGGCTGACGTAGTAAAAGCCGCCCTTCCTTTGGTTTCTAGGGTGTTCCCCGGGTCCGAATTCCTGTTTGAGCAGAATATTCTCCTCCTTGGTCTTGCCCCTAGCCGATATGTGCCTTCGAGTCGGAAATGTTCCTTGATATGCGCGCCTCCTCCCTCTCATGGTCTCCTACCTTTTTGGAACCGGATGAAAGTTCTCCCGCCGGGTGCAAGGGAGCCGGAGGCTCATCTTGGTCAGCCTTAGGTGCTTTGTGGTTGCCTAGCTTGGTTACTCCTTTTGTTGACGCTGGCGCTTTGAGCTGCTGGGCCGCAAGGTCGCGGGTGATCTTCCCTCCGGTTTCTATACGCCTCGTGTCGCCATGAGTTGTCTCCCTCGACGGAAGATTATGCCCTCTCGCCCTAGCTCGTGATGCTAACGCCGGCATCGATGCCTAACATCTTCCCTGCACTGTATTTTGTTGTCTCGCTCTTCCATTTGAAACTCATGCGCGTCGAAGTTGGTGAAGGCGCTTGAGATCCTCTTTTCCGATGTGAGCTCGCGGGACGGGTAGCCGGGAGGTTGACATCTAGAACATTCTTGGTGCCGTTGGTTACCAATATTCTTCCCATTTGATGGAGATTGATGATAGGCCTGGTGGTGTCCCCGCTCTACTCGCTTGTCGGTTGAGGTGTTTGTCGCTGTGCTTCCCCTCTTGGGTCCGCCTTTTCGGGTCTCCTCTCCTTATCCGCTTGTGCATTGGCTGGGACCTTGATGTCTTCAAGAAGTTGCGCCCTTAGCTCGCCCTGTGGGCTCTGGCCCCGCCCTTCAAAGCAACGCCAGTGTATCCTAGAGTCTAAGAGTCTACTTGAAGGGCTCTCCTACAATATTCTGGGCTCTATAAGCAAGCAAGATGGCTCGAGCAAAAAGATTACTAGAGACATATCTATAATTTACAAGTCTATGGACATTATGGCGTGTGGTATGGCATGACATGAGGGTTGTTTTGCAAAGCCCTCATGGTGTTTGAGGTATACTCTAAGGTCCCAGCAAAGTTGGTTTGGGGGTCCAATCTCTACACATGGAATGACTTGGGCAGCTCTAGGCTCTAGCTCCTTTCTAGGTATCCCGGCAATAGGGAGTGTCAATGTGGCGGCTATATAAGTCAAACTCTATTAGAAGGACACACTAGGGTCAAGGTTTATGCCTTTGGCTCGAGCAGAGGTGGTGTACCAACAGTTGGACTTGGGTTGCTATGCTAAGGTCTAGATGACTATAACAAAGGGGTGTTCCTGAGCACTTCTACCTAGGAGTAAGGCATCAGCTTCGAGCGAGATGAATACTTCATGCGAGCTACTAATGGGGTATGCTTCTATCTACAAACAAACTACGCTTTGGGAAAGCAATTCAAGGGTTTGAGCAATTTTGGTCATTTTGAGATGGGGTTTGACATTTCTATCCTAATTTGAGGTCATAAATGGATTCTAGGCTGTCTAACGGTCCTAACGCAAACAAATTTCAGGCGATTTGGAGCTCAGAGCTCAAGTTATGGAGGTTCAAAATTTGGAGGTCTCACATGCTGCGCCCGCACCGATTTTGAGAATGTAGAAATCATTCCCGCGCGACGTGTGAGACATGGGTCCCAATTGGGCTAGGCTTACTCAATTTAAGTGATCTAAGGCTGTAATTCCACTAAACTCATTGAGTTAGGCAGAATTGACCTTACTTGGTCGATTTGGAGCTGTTTTGGGCATTTTTGGGCATGGTCTCACATGTTGCGCCCACCCATTCCTAAAATGTAGAAATCTGTCCTCACGCCGACGTGTGAGACATCGTCTCAATTTTGCTCAAAAGCTCCAATTTGACTAAAACAAAGCTAGAATTCTATAACTTAACTTAATTAAGTAACTTTATACAGCTTATAATTTACTCTAAAACACGCTTGTATTAAAACAAATTTTATCATTTACGAAATTAATAAGGTTCTCCTTTGATATGATTGGTAAGTGCATATCTTTCTTCATTAGAGTTACTCCCTTGGTGTGTGTCTTGCGGTTGTTGAGTCTTCAAAATGTTGGACCAGCTTCGCTCTTTACGCTTCTTGACCCCCGGCCTCCCGCTCTCGTTACGCCCTCTCTCTTCTTGTTTCCTTCACCTCCTTGGCCTCTGGCTGTTTAAGCCTTGTCATGTTTGGTGCAATATGTCGATCGGAGGTTTGGTGTCTATCAGGATGTTGACTCTATCTAGCTTAAGGGTCTTGGTTCTAAGTCTAAGGCTTGGCCATTAATATTATCTAACATTATTACAACTTAAATCTAATTAAGGATTATAATTTAAACACAAACGATGCCCGCCTCTCAGGTTGGCACGGGGGGTTTGGGGGTTCAACCCTGTGGGTGGGGAGGTTCAATTCCCGCCATTGTGGGAATTCTTTTAAGATGAGGTTTAAATAGATTAGAAAGCTAATTCCTAGGCTGAAATTCAATTACTAAGTTACTTCTCCATTTTCTTTTTACTTTTTTAGTTGCTGTTTTCGAATCAATGTCTCACACGCTGCGAAGATGACAGGTTTCTACATCTCGAATCGGCTCGGGCGCCGACGCTAGTCATGAGACCATCCTATTTGGGCATAGGGTTGTCCACTCCATCCGACCTCACGGCATTAATGGTGCAGATAGGTTGAAGAACCCGGTTGGACCAGCCTGCCGGATCATAGCCAAAGGGCTATAGCCGTGTTACATCTCCCCTGCACTGATGAGGCATGGGAGGTCTCTCCCACCGGCTTATGATCAATGCCATAGCAGAGCAGACTAGAGGACACCAACCGTCGGGACCCATCAGAATTTTTTAACCCACTTGAAGGGAACTACCACCACGGCCATCTCCCCACCCTCGCCTGACAACCACCGCACACATGGCCCCGCTGAAATCCCCGGGTGGCACCGCCGCCGTGCACGACTCTTATCCCCAACGGTGTCGAACTCATACCTCATGTGGTGCACGCCCCCTGAAATATTAAGCCACTTAAGGAACTACCAAAGGCTCTCCCGTAGAGACTTTACATCCCGAGAGAGCAACCGCTATGGACACAACCCACCCTTATCAACCTGGTCTGGCTCCCTAAGAACACAACACAAAGGCGGGCTATTGTACGCACAGTCGCATCTATAGTGTGCTAGAGAGGCTAATCTAGGAGCATCTACTACCAAGCTTTAGGTCTCTACCCCCCTTCCCAATACAAGGAGTTCACAGAGATACATCATCCATATATTATCATGAAGAACTAAAGAACAAGATCTAATCTATATCATAGAGTTAGGTTCTTTAGTTAGAATCGCTATCTAGAGTTCTAGAGGGTCTGCTATGGGCAATTTAAGAGGCTAAACCTACTGATTCGATGGCTGAAATGGGGTTTAGACTACTAAATTGCCTAAATACCCCGATCCTTGAGTTCCTCCTCCTGACCAAACTCGACCATCCCAAATGAAATGCTCAATCAAGGAAAACTAATGATGCAGTTTCTCTCCGACAGAGTTCTGGGAGGCGGTTTTGGCTCTTGAGGCAGCCAAAAACGAGCTCCAAAACCCTAGAAACGAAAAATGGGCAAGTTAGGGTTCTCCTACTTAAATAGACAAGGGGTGGTTAGGGTTTCCACCATCCCCTTTAGGCATGTGGGATAATTGGGGAAAAGGGCCCACTTGCCTTTAAGGGCTAGGTGGCCAAATGTGCCCACATGGAAATGTGTGCACCCAAATGTGCTCACATGGAAATGTGCACATTAATGAATGTGTACATTGGAAAATGTGCACATTAATTCTGTACCTATGGGTATGGCCCACTTGGCATCAAGTGGCCACATGGAAATGTGTGCCCACATTAATGTGTACATTGGAAAATGTGCACATTAATACTAATGCACATTCTAGCAAGTTGCCCCCCGGGGCTACCCACTTGGCTACACGCCATGCACACCGTCGCCACGGGTGGCGGTAATGCGACGGGCAAAGATAATATACGCCCCGGGAGCGATAAACATCGCGCCGAACGCCACAAGAGGAAGGGTTGCATCTCCCCTTCCCGGGTCTAGAGGCTCCGCGCGCCAGAGAATCGCGGATCGATCACACGATTCGACCGACCGAACCCCCAAAACAAGAGCCAAGACGACACTTGCAACTCTTGAGAGGCAGGGGCAACACCTTCGCCCCGGAGGTGTGGGACCCATGCCCTACCCATTGTCGGCGACCGACCATAAGCCTAGCCCACTATGGGATCCCCCTCTGTATTCTCCCCCGGCCGCAGGATCCTCCCCTCCATCTTGCCTCTAGCCCCAAGTTGGTAGTCTTTGAGTCACATCATAGCCTCCCACTAGCAGGTGGGTTCCCCATGCACAAAAGCATATAATAGGAACTAAAGGATCTACACTAGAGCATACTACATATGGCCCTAGGTCTCTACCCCCTTCCCAACACAAGAGGAACAACATGATCAACCATCATCACATAATCATCATGAACAATATCATATGAACATCTTAACCTAATCATACATATCTAACTAACAGTTAGGGTTCCTTGATTAGGGTTCAAGATGTTCAACAAAGGATCTAGGGTGGCTCTACTCTTGCTACGAAATACTAACCCATCTGGAGTGCTAACTCCCGGATGAACTAACATGGACTCTCAACCTACCCTCCTCGGTAGGCGCCCTATCCCCGGGTCTCCATGCTCCTTGACGTGGCTCGAAGACTTGCTCCCTCTACGATCATACACACCTTCCAGGGGCTACTGCTCTAGGCTAGGCTATGACGAACGATGCTCGAAACGGAGTTTCGAGCGCGTAGATGAGGTTTCAGGTGCTAGGTCAGGAAAAGGAGGGTTAGGGTTAGGGTTAGAGCTAATATAGGTGTGGGTCCACATGGGATGCCACGTGGCACCACTAGGATGAGGCCGTGTGGCGGTTGCCCAATAGGATAAGGCCATGTGGAAATGGGTCTTATCCTAAGGTCATCTAAGTTAAATAATTAACTTAGGTGTGCACCCCTTGCCACTTCTAAGGCATACAAGGCTACCTAGGTAGACTTGTATGGTGACGGGTCCAGGAATATACGTATCTATAGCGTATATTCCCCTGGAACGTCACATTCTCCCCCCCTTAGGACAATGCTGTCCTCAGCATTGCGCTAAGGTGACGAGCCTACTCGATCCTGCAAAACAACACAAAGCATATACTTAAATTCAACGATCAACTTGTTATTAAAGAGTTAAATGTCAAAATTTAGGCTATATTTGTAGTTATACAAAATTATATAGCCTTAACAAGGTTACTTCTTACAATAATTCAAAACATTATTATAAGAGTTATTAGGGTTCATAATCTAAATTATGGTTCCCCCATCTTCTCGTGATGCGCTCCACCTCAATGCTCCTTCTCACTTGCCTGCACATGGTGCACATTACGTTAGTCTAATTAATAAAATTGTGGTTTTAGGGGACCACCCCCCTTACCAATACCTTGCACTCGATCATGGCCCTTTCGAATTTGAGCTTAAGGACCATTTAAGATGATCCCATCATCGCCCATGATCAAGTGCTACCTTGTACTCGGTTACCCGGTGCCGAGTACCCCTAGTGCATCATGCCCCAAGGGTTTTAAGCTAGGGAACGTCTCACGATCCCATCATCGCACATGATCACTTTGACCTTCACCATGACCCCCCTATGGCCAGGTGTGCGCCCCCCACATCGTGGCATAGGGAGCATCCGATCGATGTCCCATCATCGCGCACCATGCCTTTCCTTCTCTCTCTCGCATGACCCTACTGGTCATGTGCACCTCTTGGTGCATGTTGGCCTAGAGAACGCCCTAAAGGCTTATCCCATCATCGCCTACACGTTCCAAGATTCTGGCGCATGTGCTCTACTAAATAGAAAACATGAGCCAGACTTAAGGCTACATGAAGCATACTAGCTAACCTCCTGGCGAGTCGGGGTCGACCAAGTCGGAGACGACTCGCCCATCAAACTCCTTCATAAACTCCAGGTATTGCTTCTTCAAATCCTTTGAATACCCGTGTTTGTGCTCTTCCACTGCAAGTGCTTCCACTTGACCAAATATTGGAGGAACTGAGACCTCCTAGTCTTCTTGAATGACTTATCAAGAAGTAATTCAGGCACGATTTCCACTTGCTCTTCCGTCATTTCCAACAAAGTTGGAGTATCCAAAACCTCCTCAGGGTTAGGATTGTGCCTTTTAATAAACTTACGTGGAAAACCTTGTGAACCTTTAAGATGGGCCTAAGATCCAACTTGTAGGCTTGGGAGCCCACTCTCTCCAAAATCTTGAATGGACCAGCCCACCTAGGGGCAAGCTTCTTACAACTCCCAACTGAAGCTTAGCTTGCTTAACCTTGATCTTCAACCACACGCTATCGCCTACCTTGAACTCTCTTACGGCCCCAGGCCGGGCCACACTCTTCTACCCGACTTCTTGCTGCTAGGAGGTAACCCCTACTTCTTCCACCACCGCCGATATCTCCTAGCATCTGCTGGGATACTTCCACCTTTGACACAAATTGTGCCAAGTATCCCGGTTAAGCACTGGTGCAGTAATTTACCATGAAAGGAGACATCCGGGATGACTCTGCTTGCTGCACTATTGTAGGCCGAATTCCACCAAATGGATGTACTCATCCCACGACTTTATTATTCCACACAAAGCTTCTAAGCATATCTTCGATGATGCGATTCGTCCTCTCCGTCTGACCATCTGTTTGGGGATGATATGCCGTGCTCATGGAGAGCTTCGTCTGAATCGTGCTAAAGAGGTCTTGCCAAAAGGCACTCATAAATTTGGAATCCCTATCTGAGATTATCTCCCGAGGCATGCCATGGAGTCTAAAAATCTCCTTTACAAATAGCTTGGTCGTATCCAATGCGGTGCCCGTAGTTCTGCAAGGCACAAAATGTGCCATCTTAGATAACTTGTCTACGACAACCATCAATGCATCCTTGCCTCGAAGAGTTCTAGGGAGTCCGGTGATAAAATCCATACTTATGACCTCCCACTTAGCATTTGGCACCCCCAATGGCTCTAAAGCACCTGGAATCCGAAGTTGCTCCGCTTTGGTCTGCTGACACAACTTGCATTCCCGAATATACTTGGCTATCTGTGTCTTCATCCCTGGCCAGAAGTAACTACTTCGAATCTTGAAGTAGGTCTTCATAAACCCTGCATGCCCTGCTATTGGGCTGTTGTGTGTGTCATGAAGAATTAGCTTCCTTACCCCTGATGATTCGGGCACACACAACTTATGTTTATGATACAACAGATTGCCTTCCTTCTTATAATGCTTGAAGGCCTCCCGTTCCTTATCTGTTCTAGCCTCCCTAGAAAGGCTTTCCCATACTTCCTTGAAATCCTCATCTAATGGCAGGGTCTCCTCAATCTTCTTACCAAACTCACTCGAAAGAGTGGAAATCGCATTACAATGCGTTCTTGTTTCAAACGGTCTCCTGGACAGAGCATCTGCCACAACATTAAGCTTACCGGGCTTATATACTATATCAAAATCGTACTCCTCAAGGAATTCCATCCACCTCCTTTGCCTTAGGTTGAGGAGTGGTTGGGTGAAAAGATACTGAAGGCTCTGGTGATCAGTGTCTAACTGAAACTTCCTTCCCAGCAAATAATGCCTCCAAATCCTTAATGCTCTGACAATGGCTAGGAGCTCCTGATCATGGGTTGGGTAGCGTTGCTCGGCGTCGTTCATCTTCTTCGAGTCGTAGGCGACTACCCTTTCTTCCTGCATCAAGACTGCCCCTGTTGCTATCTTGCTTGCATCCGTAGCCACAAGCTTATCTTTACTCGGATCTGGAAGGACAAGCACTGGAGCTGTTGTTAAGGCCTCCTTGAGCTTCTCAAAGGAAGCTTGGACTTTCTCCAACCAATGTGCTAGCCCGGCCAGCACCCATAGCTAGATCCTTGCATCTCTTTAGAAACCTGGACAAATTTAACTTATACTTATATTCTGGATCAAGGGCTGCGCCCGCAAAAGCATCTTGGGATAAATCTACGCCTTTCCTTCTTTTTCGCTTGGTAACGACCAACCTCTTTACGCCTTTGGAGCACCTTGCACAACCACATGCAATCCGTGCTCCTTTGCCAAGTGATCTTGCAGCCTTTGCTTTTTAACCGAAGACCAAACACAACCTTGAAATAAACAAACATGCCTATTTTTCTTATTGCTGTAATAATACCTGCGTTCCCAAGCCGCTTCATCGATCTCGGAATCCTCCTCTGAGTAAGCAGCTACTACCTTGGCATCCTGAGGTGCTCCACGCGGTGGGCTTCCCATATCTATCCCTTTTTGCTTCTTGATCTCTCTCAAAGACTTTGTTTCAATAGTATCTGGCTGCTGCCCTGGCTGTTTTTCTAAGGCCCTGGCTCTCATTTGCAGCAAAAGTTCCTCTGGAGATGGCTCTGCTGACCCTGCTCCCTCGGGTGGCCACCTTCATCCCCTGAAGCTTCCCATTGTAATACCGGTCAGAGCTCTCATCGAGGCTTCGCGTTTTCTTCCTCTGAGCTGTCATTGGGGCAGTCCCATCTCGGCATACTGGCGTCGTGGGACCCCGAAGCCGACATGGCGATCTTCATCTAAACTTAACCTACGCCCTTGTTTCTTCGGACAGGCTAAAACTGCGTAAAACGAACCTGCGCCAAACGGAATGTGCTTTTCCTCTTTTTTCGGATGTGCTCTTTTGGTTACCTTTGTGCTTTCCTATTTCGACCAAGCCAAACCTGCCCCAAATTTTTTTTTTAAATGTGCTTTTCGTTTCGACCAAGATACTTTTCTGACAGGAACATTCTATTTCGAACCATTAGATTTGCCCTGAAACTTAAAAATCTAGTGATGATTGATGTCGCACCATTGACACTGACGTTTAAAGAATATTTAGTTTCGACCCACTTCAAGTGCATTTAATACTAGTACTCCCTTCCGAACAAAATTACCCATGGTTATGGTTAGAAACACCCAGCAAGAAACACCATAACACTGGCTAGAAACACCTTACCCTTAGTCAACACATAATGAAATCATCATTTCCATTCGAGATTTGAAAGTTACAATTCGATATTCTATACATTTTCAGGATGTCGTTTCTAGCTGAGATTTTTAATTATTAATAAGTTGCAATTGAGGTGTTGTGGATTGCCAGAAACACCATAAAATTGGGCAGAAACACCATGCCTGGCCAGAAACACCAATGGCTGGCCATAAACAACATCCCTCAGGCCTTCCCCATGCTAGTGGCCAGAAACACCAAGCCTCTGGCCAGAAACACCATGCCTCTGGCCAGAAACACCATGCCTCTGGCCATAAACACCATGCCTCTGGCCAGAAACACCATGCCTCTGGCCAGAAACACCATGTCTGTGGCCAGAAACACCATGCTTGTGGCAAGAAAACCATGTCCTTGTGGCCAGAGTTGTAGTTCAATGTTTTAGATATTGTGTTCCAATGTTCTTAGCATTATTAGGTTGTCATTTCCAATTGAGATTTATGGTTAATAATTGGTTGCAATCGGGAACTTGTGAATTGCAACTCAATGTTTTAGATATTATGTTCCAATTCCATGTTGGGTTGCAAATTTGGCATTCACAATATTTTTTTTTTTTCGAGGGCTAGCATTCACAATATTTATCTACACTATGTCAATGGGATGGCTCTACAACATTTGTATCCTGTGGCCAGCCAGAAAGGCTTAGCCCATGACCGTAAAACACCTATGGCGGAAATACCGTGTATTGTCCCGAAACACCTACCACATTGGCATGGCGGAAAAACCATACCCACACAACCGTTTGCTCACGCGGGGGGAATGCAATCCCGTTTGAATTTGGAGGGGTACAATCATAACTTTGAATTTAATGCACCTGGCAACCTCAAACGAAACCCGCCAGTGCACGATGTCGCCCAATCCAAAAGTGCCTTCAAAAACATCGGTAAGTTTTACGGACAAAAGACCGCTGGTGTTTCGACACAAAACCGCGTGGTTCGGGCCATCTTGCCGGTTGAAGATGCCTCGATGCATGGATCCTCTGCCCCGGCATCGATGCATGCATGGACTGGCGGATGGGCATGCATGTGGTGTTTCTAGACGTCCAGAAACACCAGGGGCAAAATGTCCAGAAACACCAGATCCCGGACTCGATTTACGGGAGTCGAGTGGAGTGGCTACAAAGGCTGGTTGAGATGATAAAGCCATACTTCTGGCTCTAAAAGAAGAGCATGTCATCAATTTCCAGATTGATCTAAGATTTCTCTAAAGCAATTTTTCTACTACAAATTGATCTATACAGCAGGATATTTGTTAAATGGAAACCCTAGTAAAACTACTGACAGTTTGCATAGTTCACCACTTTTTTTTTTTTTTATTTTGATATGTTTCTTTAATTCTCTAAAGCAATTTTTCTACTACAAATTGATCTATACAACATGATATTTATTACATGGAAATCCAAGTAAAACTACTGACAGTTTTTCATCATCCATTGTTTACTAAAGGCAGTTGGAAAGGGCCGCTGGATGGAACGAAGAGGCACGTGAAATTCCAATTATATTATTTCGTTGCATTGTAACATTGATTCTTCCTCTTGTTGCTTGCGCTACCAGAATCACAGTATATGTCATGCTTTTTATTTAGAGCAACACAAGACTTTTTTTTTTCTCTTCATGCCATTTTTATTCAAAAATGTTTCATTTTGGAATGATTATGTCTCTTTGCAGGATGCTTTGTGAGATGCTATATCCCGACATGCCTCTTTCCAAGTTTTCATATTTGTAGCTCGGATGTAGATGTTGATAGCTTTAATGTAGAAGCTTGACTTAGGGGTTTGTAGCGGTGCTCCGCACAAAGATCTTAGGAAGACGAAACAGGAAGATATATAACTTTAGGTGCCTTGCTACAAGATATTTACCTTATCTTTTGGCTCACCTAAACTCGTTTATTGAGTGCAGGAGTTAGATTTGGAGATAAAGGAAATGGGATAACTCTGTATATAGCGCATGAAACTGGTCAATTTTTATCATGGCCCTTCTAATCTGGTAAATCCACATTTCGTTTTTGGTCTCTCTGAAATGGTTAAATGTTCCAAGTTGTATGCATCAAACAACGCATAGAACGATTTTTTTCTCTTCCTATGGTGGTGTTGCTAGAATAGGATCGCCTTATCCAGAGCAGAGTAAAGTGGCTATGGAAAGTTTGTCAGGTGTCTAACCAATATTATAAAATTCCTCGCGCTAGAGTTTTTCTGCTATTGCTCGGGTGGTTCTTGCAGGTGCCCTGCAACAAGGAATGTGTACAGTGAATGTACTTTAGACTGGGAAGCACCCGCTTATGCATCAATCCTTAAATGTTATAGTTTTGAAAATTGAATTACAACAAGATTAATTTGTTGCCTTGATATTCTATTATTTGACAGATATGGAAGCTTGACAAAACATAGAACATGAAGCTTTGTTATTGCTTTTCAATTTTTTTTTGCAGCTCTTTATGTGCTCTGCTTACAACGATACTTATTTTGCAAGATGCAGGATCTGAACATGTTTCGATGCTTCTCCATTAGTGCCCATTTGAGGCTGATAAGAGAGAAAACTCATGCAGGCAGAAATTTACTTCATGTATATATTGTTGTACACTCTCCAAAAAATGCATCTTGAGGCTTCTTTGGATATGAGAATAAGTACAACTATATGTTAACCAGACTCTAACCCATCTGGACATGAAGAACACATTTGGAGAACTTTGTAAGCAAGGTATATATTTAATATGAGATCCCTTGCCCATGCAAATAGAACAAATTGAATCTCACGTACAAAGCTCACTTGCTCATTCTACATTACTCCTCATTTGTTTAGAAGGACTATTGGCAAACTGTCAGTGCTGTTGCTTATGGGAGACTATAATGAAGATTTGCAATGAGAGTGGAGACAGTAAATCAAGTTGTCTTTACTTTCCAGCCACCATTTGGAGAAGTCAGAATTTTGGGGCTTTAGCTCCAATCAACATTGAGACTTGGAGTGCACTTGCCGGTATTACAAAAGAAGAAATTAATGTGGCTAAACAAGCAGCTCATAAGCTTGAAAAATACTTCAACAAAATTGATGGGGATATTCCATTTGATATGGATTTTTTCGGATTAGTGTGCATCAAAGGAGAAAGGATACAAATTTGTCAAAAAGGACATATGGCTTACCCAAACATGGTAAGAGAGGATTTTTATTTAAAGAGAATGTGGAGAACTCATTGCCCATATTTCACATGCAAGTGTGAAAAAAATATCAGAATGATGAGGAAGAATGAAGACAAATGTCCTTGTTCAATAGTATGGTTTGATCATGCCATTTGGTTCCTATTGAATAATTTAGAGACTGTTTTTCCAGGTGTTTCACCAATTGGTAAGATGGTAGCTCTGATCAAATGCATCAATGGTATCTTCAGGCCTGCTGTACTTGCATTTGTCTCATATCTGGAAGTCAGAAGAATCATGTTTGAAATGACCCCTGCCTTTGCTAAAGCGCCAAATAGTAATCTCAAACTGCAATTTGGAAATGACAAGCTTGCGGATATTTCTGAAAAAATGATAAAGCCTATAACTTTTCTGAAATTTCAGGGTCAGGGCAGCAAACCATCTTTTGCTCCAAAATCTTATTCTGCTGGTGGAACATCTGCGGGCAAGTCTAAGAAAAAGATTGTACCAAAATTTCCTCCAAGAATTACAAGTGATCCTAGATGGATGACTTCTCCTGTTATGCAGCAGCCAGGTACATCTCTTGTGATTGATGCCTGTGCAGAATCAAATATGGATGAATACTCCATAACCAAAGGTGGAAACAAATGTACTTCATTGAACGAAACTTCTCCTATTGTGCTGGAAAGTCAATTTGACAAATCTGAGATCTGAATATGAGTTTGTGCACCATGCTTGGGTTTTTGGATATAAGTTTTACCAAGCATGGTTTTATAAGTTGAAAACGGATATTTTGGCCATTTGGCATGGTTCTTTGAACCTATCTAAATATTCTGAAATTGAAACTATCATGGTTCTTCATAAACATGTTATAAGCTATAATGTTAGAATTGTAACCTTTTGGCATGGTTCTTTGAACCTATCTAAATATTCTGAAATTTAAACTGTTATGGTTCTTCATAAACATGTTCTAAGTTATAATTGGAATTTCCCATGTTGTAACTCCATGTGTGGTATACTGTAGGTCATTTTGGACAAATCTAGAAGTATATACAAGGATGTCAATATGAATATGTAGCATTATAACAGGGGGTTTTTTTTGTGATTTTATACGCTTTTTGGCATGGTTTTCATATGATTTCATGGGCGTATTTCAAAAAACGTACTAATGCGTACATCTAGAGTGCGCACTATATTTTAGCCTCATATTTGTATAGTTTTTGTGTTGTCTAATTTTCCCCTATAATTTTAATGGTGTGATCAACTCTTTAGTTCGAGATCAAGGGCTCATAATGGAAGCCCCCTTTTGCTACTATAATTACATGCAATGATGGCATTCATATGAATAAATATGAATAATGTTTGAAAAGCCATGTAGATAATTATTATTGGGACGTGCTAAAAAAGGCCAAAGTGTTAAAAACATAGAACAGAGTGTATTTTCGTTGTATGCGATGGAACAAAGAGCGGACTTGAACGAAACGGCTTTTGTGTTTACAAATTCTTGCCGTTTCTTTCACCTTTGCTGCCGATTTGCCTACCTAGCTAGTTTGGCTACCTAGCTAGTTACTTGTTTGTATCTAAGATATAATTCAGAGACAATTTACAACATGCAGACCTCGATCTTAGTTTCTAGGGTAAGGCTTGCTTTTGATTCACAGAGAAAAAGGAGCCGGGTGGGTTTGGCTACGAGCTTTGAATCCCCTTTCTGACTTGGCATATCCGTGCAATTTCTTCTTTCCAGGAGCAGGCTTTTCCATAATCGAGATCTTAGTTTCTAGGGTAAGTCTTCCTCTTCGATACACACAGAACAAGGAGCAGGGTTTGGATACAAGCTTTAAATTCCCTTTCTGAACTTGGCAGGAGCAGGCTTTCCCTTTTCAAGAGTAGGCTTTCCCACCATAACATGGCTTTCGGTCGACCAGCAGCTGCAGCGGCAATCCAACAGGTTCGTTTCCCTTTGAAATGATGTCTTAGAAGCCACATATATTTCCAGGTGATGCCGGCATTCAGCAACCTGCTTAGAGCATTCAAACCGGTACCTTTAACTTTCGAAGATAAAACCAAGCGGGGACCACCAAGATAGGTCTCACGAAGATCCGTGGAAAACCTATGTATGTTATGCAGGAAAAATTTGTATGTTTGGATCTGCGAGCTTTCTTTAATTTGCAAACTTCTGCAAGATTAATCTCTTTCAATGTGTTGGCCCAGATGTAGGCGCTAGATTTAACCCTAATGCAGGTTCCATACATTTCTATCTTCATCTTGGATTCCTGTAAGCAGAGGTCCATGTATGAAAAGCATTTGTGTTTGCACAAGTAATCAACAGATTGTTGGTTCATTGGCATTTGCTGGTCCTCCTTTATGGCCCTGTTTTTTTGTACCACAAAAATGATAATCAGCTGAAGATAGGTCTGTGAAGATCTGTGCAAAACCTATGTACGTTATGCAAG
This sequence comes from Isoetes taiwanensis, assembly GCA_021234155.1. Lineage (NCBI taxonomy): Eukaryota > Viridiplantae > Streptophyta > Lycopodiopsida > Isoetales > Isoetaceae > Isoetes > Isoetes taiwanensis. Next base: position 2,410,994 of record JAJEKV010000018.1, read on the forward strand.
AAAACATTTGTACCTTTGGATGCAGGGCTTTCTTTAATTTGCAAACTTCTGCAAGATTAATCTCTTTCAATGGGCTGGTCCACGTGTAGGTGCTAGATTTAACCCTAATGCAGGTTCCATACATTTCTATCTTCTTCTTGGATTCCTGCAAGCAGAGGTCGATGTATGAAAAGCATTTGTGTTTGCACAAGTAATCAACAGGTTGTTGGTTCATTGGCATTTGCTGGTCCTCTACATCATTCATGGCCCTATTTTTTTGTACCACAAAGATGATAATGAAAGCACGTTCATAGCTGTATATTAGCTAGACTTGCTGCTAACATTCTTTTATGTCATAGCCTTGCCTGTTGTCTTCATACTTAGCATACAAGCTGCAGCCAATGGGTATTACTTATTGCATTATTAAATTTATTTGATTGCTAAATGGAAGAAGACATCTATAAATTTTGAGTTGGTGGCACGATCTATTCGTTAGCTCGGCTCAAGATGTTAGGTTATTTTCTTTTTTCTTGCTGGCCATGCCTAGGTTCAAAGCTCGGCTCAAGATGTTAGGTTATTTTCTTTTTTCTTGTTGGCCATGCCTAGGTTCAAATCCTAGGGGGCACTTTCAAAGCTATTTGTTTTAATAAACTATACGTCCACTCATTATTCTTAATGTATATTCTAACGAGAATCTAGTGTTCCAGTGTTCCTTGGGCTATAAGCATGGTATGGAAGCATGGTATGGTGCCTGTTTTGTGGTTCTGGTAGATTCTCCCAGCTCCAATGACAAGGATGATATTTTATCTTGTCTTGGTCTACATTGACGGTTCAATATGGCAACATCATTATGACAGGCTTTTCTTTTCTATCCTCATCACATTTATCCTTTTATCAATATAACACATATGATAACGTATAATAACACATATAATATAATAACACACACATATAATATCATTACGAATTTTTTCTAGTTCGTTCGTCAATTCTTAAGGCCCCGAAGGGGCCAAAAAATTTTTTGGTTAACACACAAACCATTACATTCAACACTTTAAAATTAAATCCCCCTTGAAACCCCCTTTGGTTTGGGTGCATATTCACACGGGGGGTGACGTAGGGCAGCGACCCAAAGATAAATCATATCAGAACCACGAATTTAGAGATTGTGCATTGTACCAAACTCAGAAATGCCTTTGCTTGTGGCCTTAATCATATCCCTGATGATGGGCTTTCTATACAAGACTTTCTTGAAGACTTTAAAATAGCTTGCAAACAGTTTTTTTTTGGTACACAAATATGATCTTCTTGATCTTACAGAATCAGATATACAGAACATATGCAGCATGCTTATTCAATTGGCTCATATGGAAATTACAGAATTCAAGAGCAATTTACCAAACAAGAAGTTTTTATGGAGAGATCCTGATGTTAAGAAAAATGTCAGCTGGCTAAACCAAAATTTATTTGTTGCGTATAGACAAAGCATGTAATAATGCATCTTTTATCTGTCCTTTGCACATTGCAGATCTGACCATTGATAGGTTGAATGGCCCGGACTTTGAAAGATCCTCTTGTAGTCCTGATGAGATAAAAAAGTTATGTGAATTGGAAGTTTCTGAATTTATTGGCAAGAATATGATTAAAAATTTGACTTTACCGTATCTTATGGCTATGTATAAAGCTCATAAACAAGAATACAGATGGATCACTAATGCTCACAACACGATATTTTCAGAAATATCTAATCTTATTCTTCGGTTGCTAAACAATTGCTTGGAAATCGGCCTGTATCCACAAGAAAAGCGCCGGATTGAAGATATGGGGCAAAATAGAGTAAATCCTTCTTTGGTTAGTAAATTACGTTTTATGATGTGATCCTCAATTTGCCAATAAAAGTCCATGACGTATTCTCAGCAGATATAACTAAATGTTACGAAACTATTCCTTTATTTGGAAATGAGGGGATTATAGAAATCATAAGTGACATTGCCGACCTAGTTTGGGAACATCAGATGCTTGAAAACGGTAAATTTGACTTATTATACAAGGAGAAGAGTGACAAAGTTTTGGTAAAATGGGTCAGATCTTCTAAAACTAAAGAGAATGTTAGCTGGAAAATTATGAACAAGAACATGTTCAAGAATATGAATGAATGGTTATTATGCCACTGTTATTTACAGATGGGAAAATTTGTTTGGAAACAAATTAGAGGCATTCCCATGGGCTTTTCCTGCAGCCCAGCTTGGTGCAACCTGTACCTTGCATGGTATGAACTGAGATTCCTCTTGAAATTAGCAAATGCAGGAAGAATTGCAGATATTTATAGGTTTCAATATGCAGCCAAATACATTGATGATTTGAACATAATCAATGGGGGCAACCTGAAGGAATTTTTTACAAATGGCTCTGGTATTACTATATACAACATGGATCTTTTAGGAATCAAGGATGAAACAAAGTATAAAGAAAATCCAGACGTATATGGATATGAATGTAACTTCCTCAATATTTCTCTTCAGGTTACTGACCGTGACAGAGGGATCTTCAGCATATCTAGGTATGATAAAAGAACAATGTTACCTTTCAAAGTTCATAAGTTTATCAAAGCAGCCAGTTGTAGGCCATATATGCAAGCGTCAAGGGTGATTATATCACAAGTACTGCCTTATGTGTATACACACTCTGATGCTTTTGGAGCAGCCATGGATATTGCAGAGCTCATAGACACATTTTGCAAGAATGGATTTGCAAAAAAAGATATTATAAAAGTTGTGATGCCTTCGCTGCAAATGGGTCTATTTCCAGGGGTCCTCTACAATTTCAAAGACATGGTAAGATTCCTTAAAACTTTAATCCATGATATTACATGAGTACAACAACATAGGATGGGTAGGGCCTTGTGGTACAACAAGGTCCTACTCTCCTTGTTGTTACCTAATTATGTGATGAACTCCACATGGCCCCCTGTCCTACGGAAGGAGGCAGGGTTTTTTATTAACTGGATGGTGGATTTGATGGATGATACACACATACAATTACTGTGCACATATATATTACATGATAACTAGGCACTCAGGCCTTACAATACATGTCTCAGAGTTATGAAGAGAATTGGGCTTCTGGAAAGTCTACATGAGTGGTTGACTGCCAAGGCAATGACAAATTATGGGAGAAGTACGGGTCTCATATAAAATAAGAAAAGCTCAAGAAAAAATTCTCATACATGGATATTTCCAGAAAATGTAAATACATGGTCGTGTATAGGACCATGCATGCTTGGTTTACAATGGTTCTTTTCTAACTACTAAGATTTAGGGCACAATGGAAAAGTTCACAGGATATGGCATGCGATCAGGTTTTTCGGGAGCTAGAGCGGCAGCCCGGTCCTTGGGAATGATCTAAACCTATCTGATAAGAGCAGACGCTAATAAGGACAGTTGTTCAGCCACTATATTACCCCTGAAACGATTCGGCAAGCAAAAGCCTCCGGATTCTGCTTAACATTTTTTGTGCTTGATTCTAAGCAACAGCCATGGTCAGGAAGAAAGGAGATTTGAATTTGGCTACAAGAAGAAGAATGGCTGAGGAAAAGACCAAAGAAACAAAGAAACAGAAGCTATTTGCATTTCACAAAACTGTAGCCCCCTTGTGTAGTGGGGGAGATCCGGGTATGGCAAGCAATGCAGCATGCTTGGGCGAGAATTCTCTTGGCACTGGGGAGCGTAATACAGATCCAGTTGCTGCTTCTTATGAGAAGGTCGGAAATCTTGAATACATTGAGGAAAATGGAGATGGAGAGCAAAATAACATTACTCCTACCAAAGATGCATTTGCTGGTTCTACACAAGCTATCAACGCAGATCGAGCTCATCAGGTTTATGCTTTGCAAATTATTAAGCTTATTTGATTATTTCATTGCTATAATACTGGAGGCTGAAGGCAATTATAGATAATGATAAATTGACCTATGGGTTGATCTCTCTGATTTTATGCTTCATATGGGCTTTGGCGCAAATCTTTTATTCAGCATAAGCTATGAGGATGACATTAGTATAGAAAGAATATCTGAACCTGATTTCATGGCAGCATTTAAACATTGTATCTATAATCTGACCCTTTAGTATTGTACATAGAAATAAAGATGTAGATGGCTTTTATATGATAATTCCTTGTTACATCTGTTTGTAGTGATCAAAAAACCTGCGCTTGTTGATAATAGATTACTATAACTTGGACTGAATGAAGTCAGATCTAAGTGGGGCTTTCCAAAAGCCTTCAGTATAACCATTTTGATGATGTGTCTATAGAGCAGAAACATGTAAAACAAGGGATAACCTTAGGTATATGTTTAGTTCATATGACGTTTTAGATCTATAGACAGTTGGGACGAACTTGTTCTTGCAGGATGTGATCTTTTCTTCTATTTTGAATGTGTTAACAAGTAAGGTGAAGGGCGATGAGCCTAAGAAATCCACAGCTTACCATCCAATGGCTAACATTCACTTGGTTTCGTTGCAGGTAACCGGGTTTCTTACTCCTTGGCTTGTTTTCTGGTTTATAAAGGAGAACTGTGGAAGCTAAGCATGGTTTCAAACATGTAATATATGAAGATATCATAATTCTTTCTGAACTATTGTTTGTTATACACTGAAGTACACTGATTGTCATACATTGACAAATTATATGGTAAGTTGACATTATGTATTTTGCTGCTGTGCACAGAGGGAATAATATTTAAGATTTCCTTATTGTCTTGTCATAAAAGGTAAAATTTGTAACCTGATTAAGGCCTAGATTATCATACACCTGTTTTAATCTAGGGCTGCCAATTGTACCTTATATGGTCTTTGAAAAAGTCCATAGGAGGTAATAAGTCTGTTGTAAAACAGGTTTAAAGGTTTTTTTCTTTACCCAGCTTCCTAGTTATACTAGGGACCTTAATTATGGTTACTTGCTTTCAGATGTGAATCATATGAATAAAACTAACAACATTGATGTACATATAGGAATTTTCTAAAGCTGGAAGTGAAGAAGATGATAATAACAATCAATGGATAAAGGAGTTAATGCTGCTCAAGTACAATGAATGTAACATTGACAGTCCCAGCTCGGCAGTTCAGACTATCATGGCCTGTATCAGAAATAAAGAAGTACATTCCTTTATCTTATTCAAAGAGGTAAATCTTTGTGATAAAAACAAGTCCCTAGTCACCTTTTTGGGCTTTAATGGCTGGTTCCGTATGTACCAACAAATGAAGAAAGTGAATTTTGAATATACCAAGTGCAAGGAAGCCATCAATCTGATGTATAGTGAAGTAAACACCATGTTTTTCAATAGGACCTGCCTTGAAGACAGTATGGCCAGAATCTTCTTAGTTGGTCTGGCTGCATTAGAAAATGCTAATGATATTTCGGCAACTTTTGAAGATGAGTCCTCTGTTCAAGCAGATAACAAGGCTGACAAAAATCAGGTTACAGATAACTGTCTCTTCTCAAACAAGGACCTAAATGATGAGGTTTTTGTGGATGAGGACAATCTAGAACACAATGATTCCAATGCAGCTGCAAATAATGAGCCTGATGGTATGGATAAAGTACCAAACTTGAACTTAGCTAATTCTGCATGTTTTCCTGTAATAACAGAGCGGTCCAAGAGAATGCTACAAAGCAGTGATGTATGAGCATGCCATTTGGAGAAGTCAGAATTTTGGGGCTTTAGCTCCAATCAACATTGAGACTTGGAGTGCACTTGCCGGTATTACAAAAGAAGAAATTAATGTGGCTAAACAAGCAGCTCATAAGCTTGAAAAATACTTCAACAAAATTGATGGGGATATTCCATTTGATATGGATTTTTTCGGATTAGTGTGCATCAAAGGAGAAGGGATACAAATTTGTCAAAAAGGACATATGGCTTACCCAAACATGGTAAGAGAGGGTTTTTATTTAAAGAGAATGTGGAGAACTCATTGCCCATATTTCACATGCAAGTGTGAAAAAAATATCAGAATGATGAGGAAGAATGAAGACAAATGTCCTTGTTCAATAGTATGGTTTGATCATGCCATTTGGTTCCTATTGAATAATTTAGAGACTGTTTTTCCAGGTGTTTCACCAATTGGTAAGATGGTAGCTCTGACCAAATGCATCAATGGTATCTTCAGGCCTGCTGTACTTGCATTTGTCTCATATCTGGAAGTCAGAAGAATCATGTTTGAAATGACCCCTGCCTTTGCTAAAGCGCCAAATAGTAATCTCAAACTGCAATTTGGAAATGACAAGCTTATGGATATTTCTCAAAAAAATGATAAAGCCTATAACTTTTCTGAAATTTCGTGGTCGTGGCAGCAAACCATCTTTTGCTCCAAAATCTTATTCTCATTGGTGGAACATCTCAAGGGCAGTCTAAGAAAAAGATTGTACCAAAATTTCCTCCAAGAATTACAAGTGATCCTAGATGGATGACTTCTCCTGTTATGCAGCAGCCAGGTACATCTCTTGTGATTGATGCCTGTGCAGAATCAAATATGGATGAATACTCCATAACCAAAGGTGGAAACAAATGTACTTCATTGAACGAAACTTCTCCTATTGTGCTGGAAAGTCAATTTGACAAATCTGAGATCTGAATATGAGTTTGTGCACCATGCTTGGGTTTTTGGATATAAGTTTTACCAAGCATGGTTTTATAAGTTGAAAACGGATATTTTGGCCATTTGGCATGGTTCTTTGAACCTATCTAAATATTCTGAAATTGAAACTATCATGGTTCTTCATAAACATGTTATAAGCTATAATGTTAGAATTGTAACCTTTTGGCATGGTTCTTTGAACCTATCTAAATATTCTGAAATTTAAACTGTTATGGTTCTTCATAAACATGTTCTAAGTTATAATTGGAATTTCCCATGTTGTAACTCCATGTGTGGTATACTGTAGGTCATTTTGGACAAATCTAGAAGTATATACAAGGATGTCAATATGAAGAAGCATTTGCACATTGAAAAAGAGCAAAAAGAGGCACGTATTATACACTTTACGTTTTTTTCAAAAGCATTGGACAAATTCAAAATTAAAAATATTTTCCATGCTGTTTTATATGATGCCTTGATGGAAAGAGGTACTGATTTAGTTAACAAAACCACTTTTGCATGGAGATACATTGATCAAGTAAGACATAAGGTATGTAAACCTTTCAAAGTATTTGCTGATGGTACTTCAAATCATTGTCCATGTTCAAACCCGAACTTGGTAAAGTATATTGACCCAAAGATAAATCATATCAGAACCACGAATTTAGAGATTGTGCATTGTACCAAACTCAGAAATGCCTTTGCTTGTGGCCTTAATCATATCCCTGATGATGGGCTTTCTATACAAGACTTTCTTGAAGACTTTAAAATAGCTTGCAAACAGTTTTTTTTGGTACACAAATATGATCTTCTTGATCTTACAGAATCAGATATACAGAACATATGCAGCATGCTTATTCAATTGGCTCATATGGAAATTACAGAATTCAAGAGCAATTTACCAAACAAGAAGTTTTTATGGAGAGATCCTGATGTTAAGAAAAATGTCAGCTGGCTAAACCAAAATTTATTTGTTGCAGAAGTAGACAAAGCATGTAATAATGCAGCTTTTATCTGTCCTTTGCACATTGCAGATGCAGCCATTGATAGGTTGAATGGCCCGGACTTTGAAAGATCCTCTTGTAGTCCTGATGAGATAAAAAAGTTATGTGAATTGGAAGTTTCTGAATTTATTGGCAAGAATATGATTAAAAATTTGACTTTACCGTATCTTATGGCTATGTATAAAGCTCATAAACAAGAATACAGATGGATCACTAATGCTCACAACACGATATTTTCAGAAATATCTAATCTTGTTACTGCAGTGCTAAACAATTGCTTGGAAATCTGGCCCTGTATCTGCCACAAGAAAACTGCCAGATTGAAGATATGGGGGCAAAATAGAGTAAATCCTTGCTGGTTAGTAAATTCTGTTTATGATGTGATCCTCAATTTGCCAATAAAAGTCCATGACGTATTCTCAGCAGATATAACTAAATGTTACGAAACTATTCCTTTATTTGGAAATGAGGGGATTATAGAAATCATAAGTGACATTGCCGACCTAGTTTGGGAACATCAGATGCTTGAAAACAGTAAATTTGACTTATTATACAAGGAGAAGAGTGACAAAGTTTTGGTAAAATGGGTCAGATCTTCTAAAACTAAAGAGAATGTTAGCTGGAAAATTATGAACAAGAACATGTTCAAGAATATGAATGAATGGTTATTATGCCACTGTTATTTACAGATGAGAAAATTTGTTTGGAAACAAATTAGAGGCATTCCCATGGGCTTTTCCTGCAGCCCAGCTTGGTGCAACCTGTACCTTGCATGGTATGAACTGAGATTCCTCTTGAAATTAGCAAATGCAGGAAGAATTGCAGATATTTATAGGTTTCAATATGCAGCCAGATACATTGATGATTTGAACATAATCAATGGGGGCAACCTCAAGGAATTTTTACAAATGGCTCGTATTACTATATACAACATGGATCTTTTAGGAATCAAGGATGAAACAAAGTATAAAGAAAATCCAGAACGATATGGATATGAATGTAACTTCCTCAATATTTCTCTTCAGGTTACTGACCGTGACAGAGGGATCTTCAGCATATCTAGGTATGATAAAAGAACAATGTTACCTTTCAAAGTTCATAAGTTTATCAAAGCAAACCGGTTGTAGGCCATATATGCAAGCTGCCAAGGGTGATTATATCACAAGTACGCCTTATGTGTATACACACACTCGATGCTTTTGGAGCAGCCATGGATATTGCAGAGCTCATAGACACATTTTGCAAGAATGGATTTGCAAAAAAAGATATTATAAAAGTTGTGATGCCTTCGCTGCAAATGGGTCTATTTCCAGGGGTCCTCTACAATTTCAAAGACATGGTAAGATTCCTTAAAACTTTAATCCATGATATTACATGAGTACAACAACATAGGATGGGTAGGGCCTTGTGGTACAACAAGGTCCTACTCTCCTTGTTGTTACCTAATTATGTGATGAACTCCACATGGCCCCCTGTCCTACGGAAGGAGGCAGGGTTTTTTATTAACTGGATGGTGGATTTGATGGATGATACACACATACAATTATCGTGGCACATATATATTACATGATAACTAGGCACTCGTGCCTTACAATACATGTCTCAGAAGTTATGAAGAGAATTGGGCTTCCGAAAGTCTACATGAGTGGTTGATCGCCAAGGCAATGACAAATTATGGGAGAAGTACGGTCTCATATAAAAATAAGAAAAGCTCAAGAAAAATTCTCATACATGGATATTTCCAGAAAATGTAAATACATGGTCGTGTATAGGACCATGCATGCTTGGTTTACAATGGTTCTTTTCTAACTACTAAGATTTAGGGCACAATGGAAAAGTTCACAGGATATGGCATGCGATCAGGTTTTTCGGGAGCTAGAGCGGCAGCCCGGTCCTTGGGAATGATCTAAACCTATCTGATAAGAGCAGACGCTAATAAGGACAGTTGTTCAGCCACTATATTACCCCTGAAACGATTCGGCAAGCAAAAGCCTCCGGATTCTGCTTAACATTTTTTGTGCTTGATTCTAAGCAACAGCCATGGTCAGGAAGAAAGGAGATTTGAATTTGGCTACAAGAAGAAGAATGGCTGAGGAAAAGACCAAAGAAACAAAGAAACAGAAGCTATTTGCATTTCACAAAACTGTAGCCCCCTTGTGTAGTGGGGGAGATCCGGGTATGGCAAGCAATGCAGCATGCTTGGGCGAGAATTCTCTTGGCACTGGGGAGCGTAATACAGATCCAGTTGCTGCTTCTTATGAGAAGGTCGGAAATCTTGAATACATTGAGGAAAATGGAGATGGAGAGCAAAATAACATTACTCCTACCAAAGATGCATTTGCTGGTTCTACACAAGCTATCAACGCAGATCGAGCTCATCGTGTTTATGCTTTGCAAATTATTAAGCTTATTTGATTATTTCATTGCTATAATACTGGAGGCTGAAGGCAATTATAGATAATGATAAATTGACCTATGGGTTGATCTCTCTGATTTTATGCTTCATATGGGCTTTGGCGCAAATCTTTTATTCAAAGATAAGCTATGAGGATGACATTAGTATAGAAAGAATATCCGAACCCGATTTCATGGCAAATTTAAACATTGTATCTATAATCCGACCCTTTAGTATTGTACATAGAAATAAAGATGTAGATGGCTTTTATATGATAATTCCTTGTTACATCTGCTTGTAGTGATCAAAAAACCGCTTTTGTTGATAATAGATTACTATAACTTGACCTAATGAAGTCGATCTAAGTGGGGCTTTCCAAAAGCCTTCAAGATAACCATTTTGATGATGTGTCTATAGAGCGTAAACATGTAAAACAAGGGATAACCTTAGGTATATGTTTAGTTCATATGACGCTTTAGATCTATAGACGAATTGGGACGAACTTGTTCTTGCAGATGTGATCTTTTCTTCTATTTTGAATGTGTTAACAAGTAAGGTGAAGGGCGATGAGCCTAAGAAATCCACGCCACTGTGGATCGCTTTTGTTGTTATCCAATGGCTAACATTCACTTGGTTTCGTTGCAGGTAACCGGGTTTCTTACTCCTTGGCTTGTTTTCTGGTTTATAAAGGAGAACTGTGGAAGCTAAGCATGGTTTCAAACATGTAATATATGAAGATATCATAATTCTTTCTGAACTATTGTTTGTTATACACTGAAGTACACTGATTGTCATACATTGACAAATTATATGGTAAGTTGACATTATGTATTTTGCTGCTGTGCACAGAGGGAATAATATTTAAGATTTCCTTATTGTCTTGTCATAAAAGGTAAAATTTGTAACCTGATTAAGGCCTAGATTATCATACACCTGTTTTAATCTAGGGCTGCCAATTGTACCTTATATGGTCTTTGAAAAAGTCCATAGGAGGTAATAAGTCTGTTGTAAAACATGTTTAAAGGTTTTTTTTTTTAATAAGACATCGTTTTGTTTGTAACATTAGATTGCTTAATGGCATGCAAATGCTTTCAGTTGTGAAGTGGAGTGTTTTGTGTGATGACTGGAGTATTGAGTCAGATAGATGGTTGCACGTCCTGATATATATATAGGACATAGTTTTGAATGCCTCAAACAAAATTTGCTTCTTCCCAAGACTTTTAGGATACTGCACTTTTAGAATGCTCTACTCCGCAGGTAATTTGGTTTGTGCATAGGGAGCTTGGTTTTGTGTTCCACATCTTTGTCATTTATAGAAGGTTTGGATCAGAAGATGAGCATTCCAAACGATGCCATGAATGTAACCAACTATGGTTTGGTTTTGTACCATGAACAAACTGGTCATATTCAAATGCAATTTGTTCTGCAAGAAGTTAGAGGAAGTCACAGGTTAGTCTGATAGATTTGAAATTTTTGCCACAAAAATAGGACTTTAACATCAAGAGCATTTAGATGTACTTGCAAAGCAAAGCAGACAATGAGATGCATTCTTTGAAGGATGGATCAGAGTAATTCATGTATCTTTTTCGTGTGCAGTTCTGTAGTTTTGAGCCAGAATATTATGTTCAAATTAAACTGAGAGTTAGGATAAGATTAGAAGGGGCATCAATGCAAAATTTTCTTATTCAAAGCCAGCCCATCAAGATCAAGCAAAGGATTTGGACTTCAATGGTCTCCGTGGACGATAAAAATACCTTCCTTCCTTCCTATGGGTTGCCTTTTCAATTACTGACATGTGTTTATGTTTAGCTAATGATACAGACAGGTGCACAAAACATGTGCTATCACACAAAATAATGGGGACTATGTTAGTAGTTCTTATGGATCGATACCTCCCTGTAATAAACAATAGTTGTTGCATCTGAAATGCATTTTAAGGCCCTAGCTATTTTCCAGATGTTTGGACAACAGCTATATATATTAGTGGATCATCAACTAGATTGGCAAGCAAAGTCAATACATGCTTTTTAGATGGACCATTTAAAGTCTTGCATGTTATTGAATCTCTAGATGATCATAAATCAAAGATTGTTGAGGCCATGGTTCATATGGCACAATCTAAATGTTTAACGACTGAATGTTAGTCGTTATGTACAAGTTCTTAATTGTTTATGCATGAATGTGCAAAGCATTTATTTGCAACTATCATGAAGAAACAAGGTGCTGCGCACGGAGGGTTGCCCTCCATGGCCGAAGGTTGAAGTGGCTTAAATCATACCTGAAAGTCATATTTTTACGATCAACGAAAATTCCTATTTTAAAACATTGACATTTTGTGTTGGTGATGACACCTATTTGCATCAGTAACTCCTCTTTAGATGATGAGGTCCTCTTGGACTAGGATCCGGTAGGACACATGGATTTTGGGGTTTGAGTGTAACGTATTGGTCTTTGGTGCTCGGTATGGAACAAGGATGGCAAAAGCATAAGGAGAAGTCTAATAGAGGAGAGGATGGAAAGGATAGTTACGTTACCTCAATTCAAGCCTCAATGAAGATGACTTTTTGGGCAAAGAATAATCACGCTTACACATGCCACCCTCGCGGTCGAATTCAAGTAGCTTGTTTGAGCATAACAATAACATAAATATGCTCACCGCGGACTCGTGAGACATGGGAACCTTTTATTTCTATTGAGAGGGGAATATGCTAAATGGCATGTTATAAAAAAAGGGGCCAACTTGACAACCTCATTGGTGCAAAATATTTCTTTCACATTTGCAATGAGCTTCTTCATTTCTACACTTGGTATCCCATGCACATGAGCATGGCATTTTTCGCTTCCCAATGATACCATATACCAAGAGTGTGATGACACAAGTAACATTGGAGACGTGATAATTCTTGTCACGCTTTAGGCATTTGGCGACATGGTGATCAAAGGCATATGACCGGATCAAAATATGCACCAACTACATGGATGAAGAAGTAAACGTGTGCCCCACATTCTGCCGCACTTGATCAAATTGTGTATCATGTTATGGTAGCATCATAGCAATGTGAGACATTGGCAAATGATGATAATACTATTGCTTCTTTGGTATTACCTATGTATGTACATTTCAATTATTATCTATGTGGGAGTTAAAAACCAATTCAATTCGATTCAATTCTCAAAGCTCTACATGAATGGGATAAATCATCTCTATAGTAAATAAAACATTATATGGCTTAACAAAGACTTATATGGTATGGCATGGGTGAAAAATAATGTTCTACCGAAGTGTGATGGAGTTATATATTTTGAGGAGGCACTCATAATGCCGTTGGAAATTGGTGTATATTGTTAACACCCAACATTTTGGTATAAAGTTGTGTGAGGCTATAGCAAGTCTATAATCACTTGCGATATGATGTCCCTTTGTTAGCATTTTATGACGCTGTATAATGGTCGGCGTTGTCGCATAAGTAGAGGTTGTGTGTTTATAGGCCGTGCAAATTTGATAAAATTGTTGTCTCTTCTGGATTCATCCCCAATTATGTTCAGGTTTAACAACATTGTACCTTGGGGTTGCGATGTTGAACTCCGAGAACAATGTATTATGTTGGGCTCAACGTAGAAGTTTGACTAATTACGTGTTCTTTTTCTATGCGAAAGTATAATGACCTTGTAAAAATTGAGTAGGAAAATGTAGCCATTAGCTCCAAAAGGATAACCCTAAATTGTCACGGTGTGCAAGACGAACATCCTAGGAAAATGTTTCAAGGCAAGAGGCGAAGCCTATTAGATGCCCTCATGCCCTTTAGTAACATCTAAGAGGAAAGCATCCCAAGAATGGATGTAAAATGTTGCCTCGCTTCAAAGAATATTTCTCATCTTCTTCATGGTAGTTGTTTTATTTCTTAAGTAACACAACACATGTAACTACTCCTTTATCATTCCATATAAACAAATTTTGATAAACATTCAAGAATTTTGCAAAGTCTTTCATGGCTTGTTGCTTGATTTAGAGTAACATTTTAACAAACATTCCAAGATGCATTTAAGAATTCCCAAAGATGAAACATTCTAATGTTTACATATCTTTATCAACCGTAGCCTTAAAACATAATTTCATTCTGCCACGCATTACAGCATATTAAAATGTTGATATTCAAAGGAACATCCGATATTAAATGAAGAACCATCTAGAGGTTATTGGATATATTATAAACCTTATGCATACTATGTTACTCAGTGATTTCTCTTGCTGAAGGGGACTTTTGGGTACATAAGCAAAAGTCATGCACGGCATGGAGTGCATTATATGTAAAGACATGTCTTAGATTGTTTGGGCATTCAGTGCATTCCATGTAAAGACATGTCTTATATCTGTTGTGTACACATGTCTTTAAAAGCAACAGTTGCTTGCTCAACGTTGCTGCAGAAATGAAAGACAACAGAGATGGCATGGCGTTGCTTGCAAGACTTGCTTGCTAGCCTATGACAAGTCTTCAAATGCAACAGTTGCTTGCTCCAAATAATCTGCAGATCTGCAAACAATTATCAGATTATTTGGAGACAAATCGGAAACAATAATTGCTTGCTCCAAGTCTTAATGCTCCTATACATCAAAAGTACCAAATGAAAATATAGTAAAATGGTCGTCCAAACGTGTTTTCTACATGCACCTTACAACAAAAATAGTTATAGTGTCAAAACAGAGGTGCGATACCTAAGCCAGAAATTTTAGTAGAAGACCCCACATTCCTTGAAAAGAATAGAACAAAGCCAATTGTTGTTTACAACTCTGTGAATCAAATTCCTGAAATTAGACAAACAAATTGCTCGTTTTGTGTTAGCTCTATAAATTAAACCTCTAACAATGCAAAGCAACGGATTAGAAAGCACCAATATTAGAAAACCATAGACATAAATCGCCTTTGTTGGCCATCTACTTCGAAAGTGGTCCAAAGCTCAATGTTAACACATCCATCCATCTTCGTTTTACTGGTTTAATCAGCAGGTAAACAATCCCAGACAAAACAATCTAACAAAATCGCAAACAGCTTAGCATCTAAAATGAAGCAATCCATAAGAATGACTATTCCATTTCTAAAATAATCATTCATTGCCAAGAAAATAAAAGGCAAACCTGTTTATCCACCACGCAAAGCATAACCAAAGAACATGCTTGTTTTAATATACATAGTGCACAGATTTTTTAACAATACATCAAATATCTTTTATCCACAGCTTTATGTAGAATGACAAAATCAGAGATGCAAAGGGGCTAAGAACACCAAATAGCAAAATACAAACGACAACGAACTTACAAAAAGAGAAGGTTCCTAAAGGGCAAGGACCCGATTTGCTGCCCTGGAAAAGCCGATTTTACTCCTCTGATAAGCCCATTTTGCCCCCTATCGAAATGCACAAGGTAAACAGACAGCTCAGAGCCAGAAATCAAGTCATTAATTGTTACAGACGCTTTCCATGTCTGTTAGAAAAAAGACACACAAAAAGTGAATCGATTGTGCATAAAATGGAGCCCAAATCCAACACAAATATCCTGGATTTTGTACAAGCAAAGGAACCTTCTGGAAAACCAGTTAGAAACCGTCTGGAAAATCGAAAAAATCACGGAAAGACACAAAGAAAAGGAAGGAGGAGTTTGGTTCCACCTTGTTAGGACTCCCAAGGCAATTGCTCAAGCATGACCATGCTAGCTAAATCAGCTCTTCATCCATTCATCTGCCTAGTCGTGGACGAAATCCTTCGCCAAAAATGACACCTCCAGCATAAATGAGATCAAATCATGGAGTGCCTCACCTCCAGTAGAACGATTCTAAAGCAACCCTTGGAAGCCAAGAACGACCTGTTCCTCTTGTTTATCTGCATTAAGAAACAAACCAACAAATATTAGGCATCTTCATGAGTGATAGAGCATTCAATTTAAAACTAAACTTTACAAAACTGCATGTTGATGCTCTTCGCCCGGCAGTAAGTAAAAGTCACTATTTTATGCTTTTGAACATAAAACATAATCGTTTTTCGTGCATATGAGATCAAATAATGATAAGATCGTACCCTCTTCCTAGATGTTGTTGCTGCAAAGATGCCACCAAGGAGTACGAAATCCACCAGGATATGAGCAGAAATATGTGCACAAAATGGTAGAAGAAAGAAGAGGAAAGAAGAAGAAGAAGAAGAAGAAGAAGAGATTTTAACGTCACGCCACAAGGCAGCGTCCTATCGGACATGTGACACTTTACAACACACCCAGATGGGTCCTGCCCCCACCACTTTACATTGTTGAAGTGGGTCCTTCCCCCACCAACTTTACATTGCATGGCCACTTTCACAACGAGGCGTTGAAAAAACACATGTTGCCACCGAAACTGTTTAAGACTCTATACCCAACCGGCATGCAAGTGAGATCCACCGCCCCTCGGGCGTTTCAAAAAATACTATGATCAAGGGGAAAGATAGCCTGAAAAAGAAGTTTGGCCGGAAGAAGCAGCCCGGGCTTATGATGCCGCTGCTACAAGATTTAACAGGAAGTACCTCTGTCGGAGTAAAAAGAGCTCGGATTCTGGATTCTTCTTCCTTCTTATTCAATCTTTCTTCCTCTTCTTCTCTGTGGCATACTGTAAGAATGATGCAAAATTTAAAAAATTTCGAAAATGGTGAATCCAAAGCTTCGGTTTTACGCCAAGGACTCCATCGAGGTGTTCTTAAAAGCCGCCAGCCATCCGGTTGGAATATCGGTTGAACCGCGACGCACCTGACCGCCAGGTTTCGGGGATAATGAGTTTTTAGCAAATCACCAAAGATATTTTGAGGATATTCCAGCATATACCCAAGATATGCCATAAACCCCACACAAACGAGGGTTTGCCCCTCTAGGGGCAACCCAAAAACAAAGGAAATGTATAAACAGTGTTCAATTTGCATGAGGCTTAGCTAAACTTGTCAATAATAGATCAACAAGAAACACAATGTAGAATTTATACTTTTCAGTGTGAGAATTGTGTGCCTTGCTAACGTCGAGTTTATATAATCATCTTAAAAAGTGTCTTCTATTATTTGCCCACATTGTATGGAATGGTCAAAACCATGCTTTCATTTTTGCATTAGTTTTAACATTCAATTATTTACTTATATCAACTTCGGCCCTCTTTCAAACCGAGTATCTTATGGGTTCTTTCATGATTCCTCTAGACTCTACAAGTGCCTTCAAGACCATAGCCTATAGATATTTTAAGTTAAATCCAATATTTATATTTACGTTTTTACTTATGCCCGAGGAAAAGCCCAGCAACATTGGGCATTTTTTCTAGTCATACCATAAAAGCATGTTGGCTTACAAACACGCGACTTGCCACACTAGTCACATCATGTATTCCAGTTGGAATTCTTGCGATTGAGACACGTATAGTGATCACGGATAATACTTATTTATCCCCGGCCTTCTTTGATTCACATGAATGGGTAGTACCATAGGCAGGCCAAGTTTGATTTCCTGATTCTGCTGAAGACAGCTTAGTTTTAACAAAGAAGGACTTCCCCTTTTCATATTTGCTAATTGGAGGGGATTTTCTGGTGGACAGAGAGATATTTTAAAGGCATTTTGCAAGCAGGATCAAATATTGTTGAGCATCTTCGTACTTATGAGCACCCAGTCTTTGTAACAAATCTACATTTTCACCTGCTTGATCGCCCGAATCTCCAACGCATTGCAAAGATCCGTCAAGATGAAGTCGCCATTATGACCAAGAATGCAAGATTCTTTCCAAGCAGAACCTTTCGCCCTCCCTCTGCACGCTTCCTTCTTCAATGCATGCGCTTCATCCCATGCATGCAATCTCCCAGTAGGCCGCATATTCCTCTCCACTCGATTAGAAAGTATTGCGAGTTCGGGATCTTCCTTCGCTTTGCTTATCTCTAACCGTCACCTAAGGATATTCTTCACAAGATTCCGTCCTATGTAAGTATCTCGGCCACTCAACGAGTATATTCAAGGCATATTCATCATTCCTCACAACATACAAAGGGATTGCCCTTGGGGCGACCCAAAAAACATTTTGGAACTTTTATTTTCTGATTTCAAAGAAACGAATTTGGCGCCTGGGGAACAAAGGACCTGCGCCATGCAACTGCATGGAGGCTGGGTGCATGCATGAATGGGTGCTGTAAGTTGTAAGCTTAGGACTGTCCCTGCACCATTTCATATACAGATGGCTCCTTCATTCGCAAAAACAGTTTGCCATGATGAGTTTCTTATCAAATCAGAGTATTACCCTCAGTGGCAAGCTTGTTGTCTATAAGAAGCTTCCGTTTTTGGATGGCCAAAATGATGCTGCAGTAAATGTAGAGCATCATACCTTTGATAATATTGAACTCAAGCCCACCCTCCAACTTATTAGTGAAAGCTTTGATCCAGGTCAGTGTCTCATTTTTATGATGCTAGTTGGATACATTGATTATTTGTTAAGTCTATTGATGTGTTACAGCCGCTGGAGACGGGAAAAAGTCTGACCGTGTTACAGTCAAAGATTGGTTTCTAGTCACGGCTCTTCCTGGTGTAGGAGTTCAATACAATGTTAAGTTTTCAGTTAGCAAGGATTTTGGCATTCCTGGTGCAGTGCTGGTCCGAAATGGCCTTCTTACCCCGTTCTATCTCGTGTCTTTTACTATTGAGATGCCTGATAAGAGCTCAGTCTTCTTTCCTTGCAATTCATGGGTGTATAACTACACAATATACAACAATGCAGACCGAGTCTTCTTCTCTAATAAGGTCGGTCATCCCTTTTCTATCTAAACCGTTTCTAAAGATCCTAGAACTTTCAGTACTTTAGGGATTAGAAAACATGGTTCTTCATATTGTATTTAATTGCATAGGATGCATGAGGAAACAGTAGGATTGCATCCAAAGTTCATATTTTTCATCCATGTTGTTTTAGTCTAAGGTTACAGAAGGGGAAGGAAACACAGAAGAGAAAGGAGGTATGTACTTTTAAATGACAGATACTGGGACTTGCAGTACTAGGTTTGTTCATGACATTTAAATCAAAATAAGGGTCACTTAATTTGCAGGTCTATTTGCCTTCGGAGACCCCTGCAGGATTGGTGAAGATAAGGCAAATTGAACTTGCAAATCTGCAAGGAAATGGCAGAGGAGAACATAGAGACGGGGAACGGATTTATGACTATGCCACTTATAATGACCTTGGAAATCCAGACTTTGATCAAGCTCTATCTCGACCTACATTGGGAGGAGAAGCCCTGCCATATCCACGCCGGTGCAGGACTGGCCGTCGCCCAACCAAGACAGGTACCAACAGCATATTATTTTGCGTTTTAGCATAAGATTCTAAACTGTTGGAAGAACTTGTGAGCAGATTCAGGAGCAGAAATGCCTTTACCGATTATAGTGGATCCTTATGTGCCAAAAGATGAAGAATTCAGCACAATGAAGAACTCTAGTTTTTTGGGATCAGCTCTGACATCAGTGGTTCATGGCGTAGTCCCTGCATTGGAGGGCCTGTTGGTAGACAAACAGTTCAAGTCGTTTGCTGAAGTTATGGATTTCTATGTTCATGGGATTGATCTTTTTGGAGTGTTGCCAGAGAAAGATAT
Organism: Isoetes taiwanensis; assembly: GCA_021234155.1. Taxonomy (NCBI): domain Eukaryota; kingdom Viridiplantae; phylum Streptophyta; class Lycopodiopsida; order Isoetales; family Isoetaceae; genus Isoetes; species Isoetes taiwanensis. Next base: position 2,430,628 of record JAJEKV010000018.1, read on the forward strand.
TCTCAAGTTTCCCAAGCCTCAAGTGATACAAGGTTAGTGTGTATGCATGCCATTTCTCTATGAAATAGTTTTTAAATTCCAAATGATGGAAATGTTCATGTAGTGGATGAGGAGGCATGGATGAGTGACAGAGAGTTTGCCCGAGAAGTACTTGCAGGATTGAACCCCAGTAACCAACTCCCAAATATAAACATACACTGGCTGGGTTTGAACCCCCGACCAAGTGCACATTTATTTTGGCATTACTAGGCCTATACCAACTCACCACACATCCGTTGGGCAAAACTTTGGCCATACATGCACACTTTGTAGGCGGGGATTAAATCCCCGCCTTGAGGAAGTTTTCGATCCTAGGGGCAACTCTAGGGGCATCGCTGAACCTAGCGCCACCAGCCTAGTGCCGCCTTGCCACATATGACTTTTGGGCATCCTAGGACCGTGAGGGCTTTTAGACAAGAACAAGAAACCAGCCACAAATCAGAAACCAACTTTTTATCGGTCTAGACTAGTCTTTTGACATGACTAGCTAGTTTTTGTCCCATCGCCAACGAAAGCAGCCAAAGTGGAGGACATGTATATGCTTTTAAGTTCTACCACGCCGGGGATCATGGCCGTATAACCCCAAGAACTAACTCCCAAATATAAACATACACCGGCCGGGTTTGAACCCCACCAAGTGCACATTTATTTTGGCATTACTAGGCCTATACCAACTCACCACACATCCGTTGGGCAAAACTTTGGCCATACATGCACACTTTGTAGGCAGGATTAAATCCCACCTTGAGGAAGTTTTCGATCCTAGGGGCAACTCTAGGGGCATCACAACCTAGGCGCCAGGGTGCCGCCCACATATGACTTTTTGGGCATCCTAGGACCGCTTTTTAGACAAGAACCAAGAAAACCAGCCACAAAATCAGAAAACTAGTTTTTGTCCCAAACGAAAGCAAATTAAAGTGGAGGACATGTATAGGCTTTTAAGTTCTACCACGCCGGGATCATGGCCGATAACCCCAAGAACTAACTCCCAAATATAAACATACACCGGCCGGGTTTGAACCCCCCCCAACCAACATTACTAGGCCTATACCAACTCACCACACATCCGCTGGGCAAAACTTTGGCCATACATTTTGTCCCACGATCCTAGGGCAACTCTAGGGCAAGCCCAGGCCACTTGGAGGACATGACTTTTTGGGCATCCTAGGACCAGAGGGTTTTAGACAAACAACCCCAGCAATCAGAAACCAACTTTTTATCGGTCTAGACTAGTCTTTTGACGCACTAGCTAGTTTTTGTCCCAACCAACCCCAAATGGGAGGACATGTATAGGCTTTTAAGTTCTACCACGCCGGGTTTGATAACCCCAAGAACTAACTCCCAAATATAAACATACACACCGCCGGGTTTGAACCCCCACCAAGTGCACATTTATTTTGGCATTACTAGGCCTATACCAACTCACCACACATCCGCTGGGCAAAACTTTGGCCATACATGCACACTTTGTAGGCGTGGATTAAATCCCACCTTTGAGGAAGTTTTCGATCCTAGGGGCAACTCTAGGGGCATCACAACTAAAGGCCACCAGCCTAGTGCCGCCGCCACGCATGACTTTTGGGCATCCTAGGACCGAGGGCTTTTAGACAAGAACCAAAGAAAACCAGCCACAAAGAATCAAACCAACTTTTTATCGGTCTAGACTAGTCTTTTGACAGACTAGCTAGTTTTTGTCCCATCGCCAACGAAAGCAGCCAAAGTGGAGGACATGTATAGGCTTTTAAGTTCTACCACGCCGGGGATCATGGCCGATAACCCCAAGAACCAACTCCCAAATATAAACATACACTGGGCCGGGTTTGAACCCCACCAAGTGCACATTTATTTTGGCATTACTAGGCCTATACCAACTCACCACACATCCGCTTGGGCAAAACTTTGGCCATACATGCACACTTTGTAGGCGTGGATTAAATCCCACCTTTGAGGAAGTTTTCGGATCCTAGGGGCAACTCTAGGGGCATCGCCAACCTAGCGTCACCAGCCTAGTGCCGCCTCGCCACATATGACTTTTTGGGCATCCTAGGACCAGAGGGCTTTAGACAAGAACCGAAGTACCAAGAAACCAGCCACAAGAATCAGAAAACCAACTTTTTATCGTCTAGACTAGTCTTTTTACGACTAGCTAGTTTTTGTCCCATCGCCAACGAAAGCCAAAGTGGAGGACATGTATAGGCTTTTAAGTTCTACCACGCCGGGGATCATGGCCAGAGATAACCCCAAGAAACCAACTCCCAAATATAAACATACACCGGCCGGGTTTGAACCCCCACCAAGTGCACATTTATTTTGGCATTACTAGGCCTATACCAACTCACCACACATCCGCTGGGCAAAACTTTGGCCATACATGCACACTTTGTAGGCAGGGATTAAATCCCACCTTGAGGAAGTTTTCGATCCTAGGGGCAACTCTAGGGGCATCACAACCTAGCGTCACACCAGCCTAGTGCCGCTGCCGCCACATATGACTTTTGGGCATCCTAGGACCGTAGGGCTTTTAGACAAGAACCAAGAAAACCAGCCACAAGAATCAGAAACCAACTTTTATCGGGTCTAGACTAGTCTTTTACGTACTAGCTAGTTTTTGTCCCATCGCCAACGAAAGCAGCCAAAGTGGAGGACATGTATAGGCTTTTAAGTTCTACCACGCCGGGGATCATGGCCGATAACCCCAAAGAACTAACTCCCAAATATAAACATACACCGGCCGGGTTTGAACCCCCCACAAGTGCACATTTATTTTGGCATTACTAGGCCTATACCAACTCACCACACATCCGCTGGGCAAAACTTTGGCCATACATGCACACTTTGTAGGCAGGATTAAATCCCACCTTTGAGGAAGTTTTCGATCCTAGGGGCAACTCTAGGGGCATCGCCAACCTAGCGCCACCAAACTTAGTGTCACCGCCACATATGACTTTTTGGGCATCCTAGGACCGAGGGCTTTTTAGACAAGAACCAGAAAACCAGCCACAAGAATCAGAAACCAACTTTTATCGGGTCTAGACTAGTCTTTTACGACTAGCTAGTTTTTGTCCCATCGCCAACGAGCAGCCAAAGTGGAGGACATGTATAGGCTTTTAAGTTCTACCACGCCGGGGATCATGGCCAGATAACCCCAAGAACTAACTCCCAAATATAAACATACACCGGCCGGGTTTGAACCCCCACCAAGTGCACATTTATTTTGGCATTACTAGGCCTATACCAACTCACCACACATCCGCTGGGCAAAACTTTGGCCATACATGCACACTTTGTGTAGGCGTGGATTAAATCCCACCTTGAGGAAGTTTTTCGATCCTAGGGGCAACTCTAGGGGCATCGCCAACCTAACCTAGCGCCACCAGCCTAGTGCCACCGCCACATATGACTTTTTGGGCATCCTAGGACCAGAGGGTTTTAGACAAGAACCAAGAAAACCAGCCACAAAGAATCACGTAAACCAACTTTTTATCGGTCTAGACTAGTCTTTTGATGCACTAGCTAGTTTTTGTCCCACCGCCAACGAAAGCAGCCAAAGTGGAGGACATGTATAGGCTTTTAAGTTCTACCACGCCGGGATCATGGCCAGATAACCCCAAGAACCAACTCCCAAATATAAACATACACCGGCCGGGTTTGAACCCCCACCAAGTGCACATTTATTTTGGCATTACTAGGCCTATACCAACTCACCACACATCCGCTGGGCAAAAACTTTGGCCATACATGCACACTTTGTAGGCGTGGATTAAATCCCACCTTGAGGGAAGTTTTTTTCGATCCTAGGGGCAACTCTAGGGCATCAAACCTAACCCACCAGCCTAGTGTCCGCCGCCACATATGACTTTTTGGGCATCCTAGGACCGTGAGGGCTTTTAGACAAGAACCAAGAAAACCAGCCACAGAATCCAGAAACCAACTTTTATCGGGTCTAGACTAGTCTTTTGACGTACTAGCTAGTTTTTGTCCCATCGCCAACCAACGAGCAGCCAAAGTGGAGGACATGTATAGGCTTTTAAGTTCTACCACGCCGGGGATCATGGCCGATAACCCCCCAAAAGAACTAACTCCCAAATATAAACACACACTGGCCGGGTTTGAACCCCCTACCAAGTGCACATTTATTTTGACATTACTAGGCCTATACCAACTCACCACACATCCGCTGGGCAAAACTTTGGCCATACATGCACACTTTGTAGGCAGGATTAAATCCCACCTTGAGGAAGTTTTCGATCCTAGGGGCAACTCTAGGGGCATCACCCTAACCTAGCGCCACCAGCCTAGTGCCGCCGCCACATATGACTTTTGGGCATCCTAGGACCAGAGGGCTTTTAGACAAGAAACCAAAGAAACCAACCAGCCACGAATCAGAAACCAACTTTTATCGGGTCTAGACTAGTCTTTTTGACGACTAGCTAGTTTTTGTCCCATCGCCAACGAAAGCAGCCAAAGTGGAGGACATGTATAGGCTTTTAAGTTCTACCACGCCGGGGATCATGGCCGATAACCCCAAAGAACTAACTCCCAAATATAAACATACACCGGCCGGGTTTGAACCCCACCAAGTGCACATTTATTTTGGCATTACTAGGCCTATACCAACTCACCACACATCCGCTGGGCAAAACTTTGGCCATACATGCACACTTTGTAGGCAGGATTAAATCCCACCTTGAGGAAGTTTTCGATCCTAGGGGCAACTCTAGGGCATCGCCAACCTAGCCACTCACTCTAGCCACCAAATTTAGTGCCGCCGCCCACATATGACTTTTTGGGCATCCTAGACCGTGGAGGGTTTTAGACAAGAACCAAAGAAACCAGCCACACTGAATCAGAAACCAACTTTTATCGGTCTAGACTAGTCTTTTTACGCACTAGCTAGTTTTTGTCCCACCCAACGAACGCAGCAGCCAAAGTGGAGGACATGTATAGGCTTTTAAGTTCTACCACGCCGGGGATCATGGTCAGATAACCCCATGGTCATGGTAATCAAGCAAGCTTCAATTCTGATCTAGGAGCTATACTAAACCTTGAGTACCGCAGAGTTTCCCGAGGTTCCTCTATTACAAAATTAATGACATTGAAGATAAACTAGAAGGATATACACCACAAAAGGTATGTTCTTGTAATTTGATTCTTTATTTTTATGGTTTTGAAACATCTAATGTGTTCTTAGTTAACTTTTGCAAAGCCATGTAATCAAAAAAAATTGTTTGTGCTCGGCGATCATGACATATTCCTTCCTTATTTGGTCAAGTTTAACAACTTAAAAGATACTAAAGCTTATGCATCAAGGGCCCTTTTCTTTTAACTGAAAAGGGCATATTGGAACCAGCCACCATTGAATTATCTCTACCTCCAATTCTACCTGAAATACCCAATAGTAGAGTCTTCGTGCCCCCAAGTCGAGAACGGGATTGGTTATGGGAACTTGCCAAGGCTTATGTTTCAACTAGTGATGCAGAATACACCAAATTGCTTCACATTGGTAAGTCTATCAAGATTAACCTTTCTAGCTATTCTTATTTTTGCAGTGCTTAGGAGTAATGCATGCATGTTATTTCTGCGTGCTTAGGACTCATGCATGCATTGAGCCTTTTATAATTGCAACTCATAGGCAGCTTTTAGTGCCCTTCACCCCATCAATCTTATGTTGTTGCCTCATTACAAAAATACTATGCATATCAACGCCAAAAGCTAGAAATAGTCTCATCAATGCAAAATGGTATTGTTGAATCCAACCACTACACCGTGAAAGATATGGATTGAAGTTAGCTCGATCTATGACAAGCCATGGCAGTTTAATGAGCAAGGTCTACTCAAGGACCTGGTAAAGAGGTATTAACCAATATTCTTTGTTTTGTTGTTCGCTTTGGAACATCATGATCCTAACATTAGGGTTGGAATGTAATTTTAGAGGAATGGCAGAGTACGATGACACAAAGAAAACATGGGCTCAAGTTAGCCATTGAGGATTATCCTTATGCAAAGGATGGCTAGATATTTGGAGTGCACTAAAGCAATGGGTGGAGGAGTATGTTGCTATATTCTATAAAGATGATGAGGCAAAGGTCATTAGATGAGGAATTGCAAAAGTGGTGGATGAAATTAGGACAATGGCCATGGAGACAAGAAAGATGCAACATGGTGGCAAGACTAAACAATGTGAAGAACTTAACCGAGACCTTGACAACACTAATTTGGGTGGCCTCACAAGATCATGCAAATGTGAACTTCTAAAGGCAAAGATGCATATGAGGGGTATCCACCAAATCGGCCCAACAAGGACCCATAAGGCCATTCCAAAAGAGATTCGAATTTAGTATAAAGAACTTTGAAGAATCCCGAGAAATTTTTCTTTGTCGTCGGTATTACCAACAAGTTAGAGTCTGCAATTGGGATGGTTATTGTAGAAACTTTATCTATACATGCCGCAGAGGAGGTGTATCTTGGGCAGCCTTTGTGGGAAATTGACGAAAGCAACAAAAGGTCCTTTGAAGCCTTCAATCAATTTGAGCTGAATCTTATGGATGCGTAAAAGAAAATGGAGGAGAGAAATAAGGATCCCAGCAATTATAACAGGTATGGACCTGCAAAGGTTCCTTACACCCTTCTCTATCCTTCTTCCACAAGTGGCCTCACTGGAAAAGGCATTCCCACTAGCATCTCTATATGAGAATGCTAGGTACTTAGTCTTGTTTCGGCACTATTACACTTGTCACTGTTTTGCAAAATAAAAATTTCTCGTAATTTCTCTCTTTTTGTGGGGTAATCCTTTCTTTTCGTTTTTCTGTTTGTTGGATTTTTTTTTTCTGCTGGGTAGTTATAGCTCCAGGTTGCCATAGTGTCAGGAGCAAAGCTCTAAATAGAAAGGAAAAAAGTCAGAACCTGAATGCAAAATAAACCCAGGTTAAGAGGATTGAAAGGATAAAATGGGCCCGGAAGGTCTTAGCTGACATTACATGCCCCTTTGCCATACCTGGAGCTTAACGATTTGATGCTTGTTTCAAGGTCAGTCCTATGTCCCTCAGCTCCAGATTCCATTGCATCCCCCCTTAAATTTTATACAGTTCGAGAATCTTAGTCCTATTACAAGGTGCAAAAAATCATCTAGAGACCAGAGGTCCTTATTCTTTGCTCAAGTTTAAGCTCCAACAGCCTAGTGGCAGAAATTCCCCAAATAGCAGTTGGCTCAAGTTGAAGCTCCAATAGTAGCAGAAATTCCATTTTGCAAAGCTCCAAACAGCAGCTCATTTTCCTTTGAGCCGCTATGGCCTTTGGAGCTAAAAAAATCATAGCTGTAGAAGTCGATTTCAATGGTGGATCTGACGTTCTAGGGAGCGCATGCAAGATTGAAGCTAGATTAACTATAATTATCACTCATACTACCTAGCATTCATGGACATAGCTAGGAACTATAATTATCACTCATACTACCTAGCATTCCTGGACATAGCTAGGAACTGAAAATGATATACTCTGGAGCAAATTGTTAAATTAATTTACGTCTTAAAATCACGCAATTAAGAGTATTTAGCCACATTTTCACTTTTCCTTCCTTATTTTTTTAGCAGGGTTGTCTAACCTGAGGTGCACACTTTGCTACAATTTTAGCTATGTCACATGTCTTGCCACGTCACCTAAAATCATTTTGAACCATCGGATTCTCCAATTTCGAATCCTAGGGCCAGGGAAATTAGAAAACCCTAAGGAATTCCCTGCGGGAGTTTGGCTCCTCCGGCTCCCCCTTCTGACGGGGAGAGCTATGAAGGCGGTGGTTGTGTCGTGGGCTTCAAATCCTTTCAAGAGTTGGGAAGTCCTGAGACTTGAGGACATCAGGGACGGAGTTTGATACAGTGCAGTTGAAGGTAGGTTGTAATGAACTGGCAGATTGACTTATTGATTTGTTGACGATGTGCTTGTGTTTTTCTGCTGCTGGCTTTGAATGCCCTAAATGGTAAATAGCAAGATGGTAGCTGAGAAAGAACAATAGCAAACAAGTGTACTGGATCGAATTAAGATGGGATCAGAATGCCCTGCTAATTTTTAAGAACAAGAAGTTACGAGGCTCGCGATCTTCGCCTTCTCGTTTGAAGGGCCGTTTGCATTAGCAAGATGCATATTGAGGCTATCTTTGAAAAGTCGACCTACCAAATACATGTTTCAATGTATTCTTCTCAAAATAAATATGTTAGAATGCGTGTCTCTCGGACTCTTGAATGCTAGATGTATTCTTTTTCGATCTTATACAAATTTTGAAAACTCAAGACTTTCAATGTATTGAAAATAGAGAGAAGATACAAGAATGACTAGCTTTCCTCCTAATTTTACAACCGATAAACTAACTACTAACATGACTATGGCTTATAAAGGCTTTTGCCACGCCAAGATCAAGCACGCCTGCATTACATCGCCAGCATGACTATGGCTCATGAGTATATACCATGTCAGAATAGCATAAGCGTTTAGTCATCATGAAATATAGAATACAATATTCTAACATCCCCCGATGACTAGCACGACCGAGAGCAAGAGCTATGCAGCCTTTTTTTTAAAACAAACCGAAAGAAAAGAATTCATCCCCCGAGATGATGCCCGAGGCGTAACATGTAAGATGTCTTTTCATCTTCCTCGAAAAGATTTTCCTGCCAAAGGCTTAGTGAAGCCATCACCGATCATGAGTAGAACAATATAGAAGAAAAGAGAACCATTGTCAAGCCGTTTCGCGATAAAAAGCAGAGTTTGATATCCATATGTTTAATTTGGAGATGACCTTTATAATCCTTAACATGATAAAGAGCTCCACCGTTGTCACAATGAACAGCCAGCGGTGTGTAATAGGTATAATGAATCCTCATATAGATGAATAAGCCACAAAGATTTCTTGTACCATACAAAGAGCCTTCAATTCGCCAAAGAGTATCGATACTAGTTGTGGCCTGCTTTGAACACCAAGTAACCGGATTTCCAAAAAAAAATGACACATAACCAAAGAAGACATCTTCGGCGATCAAGATCAGAGAAGCCATATCGCACCAGGAACAAAACCAAATTTTTAGGATCACTATGTCCGAAATAGAAAACTCCTTCGCTTTTAGTGCCTTGTAGGTATCCGGAAAGCACGCCTTAGCCGCTTCCAATGAGGCCGCTTTGGGACGCTGTATGAATCTAGTAAGAACCCCAACCGCATAAACAATATCCGGACGAATGAGTCAAGTACAATAAAGCTCCAACAAGCCAGCTATATAAAGTAGGATCAGCATCTTCATGATCGATTCAAATTCAAGAGTGAGCTTTTGACCAAGATCACATGGTAAGAGTGAAGGTTTGCAATCAATATATGAAACCCGGCCCAAAAGTTCTGAAATATACTTTTGTTGAGTAATATGAAGACCAAGAGGGAGTCTGCCAAACTTCAAGACCAAGACAAGAGTGCATATAAGACCCAAATCGCTGACTTCAAAACCGTTGAGTAAGAATCTCTTTGGTTTGAGAAATAAGATGTTCAAAGATCTCCCTCGCTATGATAGTGTCATCTACATACGCTAATAATAGAGACAGATGCATCTTCAAATTTATAATAAAGATTAGGGTCCGCTTCGAGACCGCTGATAGCCCATAGACGTAAGAAAAGAATTAATCTTCGATGCCAAAGAACGAGGTGCTTGTTTTAATCCATACAAACTCTTCTTCAATTTACAAACAAATTCGTGATGATGCTTATCCCAAATCCAAATGTCTGCTGATATAGAGTTCTTCTTGTAAATCCCCATTGAGAAATGCAGATTTAAAATCAAGTTGATAAAGAGGCCACCTTTATGAGTCGCAAGAGCCAAGATCGCCTCTTAATGTATCCAAATAACCCACGGGTGCAAACACTTCATTAAAATCAAATCCTTCTTGTTGAGTATAGCCTTTGGCAACCAAACGTGCCTTATGCTTTGAAAGTGTACCATCCTAATGATATTTAGTACTAAAAACCCATTTAGCACCAATGATATTGTGATTGAGAGGTTTAGGTACCAGCCCCTGTGTTTGTTGCTTTTGTAACATACTAATCTCATCATGCATAGCTTGAATCCAATGAGAATGTTTGGTCGCTTCAAGATAGGTAGTAGGATCATTGTCATGGAGAACTTGTGTCATTAAAGCATAGTTGCAAAATAGTTAACCGAGGAAGATTAGCAATCCTTTGAGACCTTCTAAGTGAGATTTTTTTCAGAATAGTCATATCATTTGAGGATGAAGAAGTATCAGAAATTGAGATTGATAATCAATAGGTAAAAAATCTCCGTGATGGATCAAGAGATCGGGTACGTGATGAGGAAGAATCGAGGCCAATCAATCGTGAATATCGTAATCATGAGGAAACAGAGAAAACAACAAACAAAGAAAATATCGTGAATATCGAAACTTGGATTGAAATATTAACATCGAAAATTTCAGAACATTAGGAATATCAGAACTTGAGCAATACTACCAACTTCAAACTGACATAAATAGCCTTGTCATAGTCAACCTCATTAGATTGATAGGACTCACTTGAGTAAACAGCATCTTCGAAAAAAATGAGACTTCTTTGAGGAGAAAACACGCTTAGTAACCGGATCATAACACCTCCAAGCTTTCATGTTGTTGTGATATCCAATGAAAATGACTTTTGTTGCTCGATCCGAGAGTTTGCCACTTTTGAAGAAGTTCCCTTGGAACAAGAGCAAATGCTAAACACCCAAAGACCTTTGAAATGAGAAACATCCGGTTTTAGGCCATACAATGCTTCAAAAGGAGTCTTAATACCCAATGATTTGGTAGGAGCCCTCATAAAACATAGGCTGCAAATAAAACAGCTTTCGCAAAACCGTGGAGGTAATTGCTTATATTTCAACATGCTTCGAGCTAGTTCCATGAGTGTTCGATTCTACGCTCAAAGAACACCATTCTGAGGATGAGCATAGGAACAATAAGTTCTATGAATACCTTTTTGGATTGAGATAATCATCAAATTTTGAGAAAGATACTCGTGCATTATCTGTCCCGATCCTCTTTAATAGTGGTGGAAAATTCATTCTCCACTAGATGACTGAAATTTAAGAATTGAGAGAAAGCTTGAGACTTAAACTTAATAGGATACACCCATGTGTACCTACTAAAGTCATCAACAAAGACCATAAAAATACCTGCTTTCCACCATATGATTCAAGAGGGAAGATAACACATGTCCGAATGTATAAGTTCCAAAGGTGTTTGAGCACTAAATTCGGGCTTGAGAAGCATAAGGAGCTTGGACTTGCTTACCAAGTCCGGCAAGCATGGCAATCAAGAATTTGAGCTTTAAGTGTAGGTAAGCCTTTAACCATTTGATGTTTAGATGTCAAGCACTAAAGGAGAATGAGAAACATGGCCATACCGCATGCCAAAGTGAATCTTGAGAATGTGGAACTGCTGCAGAGAGTGAAGACTGGGTGTGTATCAGATCAGCTACTTTGGATGAAGAAGAGCCTTGATGAAGAACATATAACCCTTCATTATTGAGATATCCTTTGGCAATAGGTCCAAGACTTTGAAGATCAACAAAATCAAGTGGATTTTTGTGCAAAATATGAACAAGTCCTCCCCGTGAATAAAACCCAATATCCCATCTTCCTATCAAATTCACTTATACTCAAAAGATTCACCAACAAACCAGAACTAAGATGACATCCTCCGGGGCTTTGAGAGTAAGACAATTGTCACCCTGAAAATTTATATTGCCTTTTCCTTTGACTTTGCCAAATTACCATCAGCCATTCTAACTAGCCATTCTAACTATGGTAGTGTCATGAGGGGTTAAAGTATCAAACATATGAGACTTGCTCAAGAAAATGTTTTGTAGCAACAGAATCAAGTAACCAAATGTCTTCATCAAAACACTCACTGCAACATTTAGAAACCCAAGCTCAAAAATCCCCATGAGAAATATGAGACACATTTGCACTTGTTTCTCGCTTAGGAACAGCTTGTCACAGAACCGACTTTGCTCGATTTGGTAGCTCGATCCTTGAGTAATCGAAAGCAAATTCCCTTTGTAATTTCTACAATCACGCTTTGATGTGTCCTTTCTTGCCACAAAACCAACAAGCATAAGGTTCCCGAGAGGATATACCAGAATCTGAGGAAGATCTAGGAACTGACTCTGTAGAAGAATTAATGGGAGAAATAGTAGAAGTAGTAATAGAGGGAGACTTAGCTGAATAATGTGCATGCTCATAATGTTCTCTTTTTTCCTACTGATTCTCGTGATCCAAAGCACTTTTGCTGAAGTTGGAGGAAGGTAATCTTGATCTTGACTTTCATTTGATAATGATCAATAATATGCTCGATACTCCTTAGATAAGCCTTCAAAAACATACACGATGAAAGTAACCTCAGTCATAGTACCTCCTGCTCCGAAAAATTCTTCTCTCTCAAGGCTTTGAATTGTTGCAAATAATCTGTCATATTCTTGCACTCTTCCAGCCTAAGATTATCCAAATTGCTCGAACATAATTCTCTGCCCCTCTCCCTCAAGCAATACAAGTATTTTGAAGAAACACAAAGGCTTTTTAAAAGTTTTGAATGCTCTAATATCCCTCCTCCGAACTGCACAAATACATGTCTTAAGATGATTTAAAGCATACATATCCTTCTTTTGTTCTTCCTCAGACGAGAGGACTCCATGTGGCAAGAAATACATCTCCAAATCTCTCGAGATTGAGATTTGTTTCAAAAAGCATCCCTCCATGTAAAGTAATTCTCTCGTGATCCAATATCGATGTATGAAATACTTCCAAGGATCAAAGATGAGAAGCCATCCTCACTAAGAAAAACTTGTAATATAAAGCACAAAGATCAAGAAAACTCGGCGAAACTCGCTAATTTTTTCGTGAGAAGGTAAATAAAGAATGATGAAAAGATTCACCAGAATGGATCAGATTTCAACCGCCCCGATAGAAACCGCCCGAGCGTAAGAAATTTGCAGAGAAAGATTGAGTTTCATCAAGAATTTCACAATTCCCACACAAAAACACTTATTCACCAGGCTTGCAAAAACCGCAAGAAAATCTCCTTGATTCAGCCGATCTTTGATAAGAGTAGGCTCTCTGAAAAGCCTGCTCAACAACCCAGCTTCTTTCGACTCAAGTCCCAAAAAAGACTTTAATCTCAAACAAATTTGACATCAAATTTGACGCTTTCAATTGCACTATCTCCTTTTTCAAATGCCTCATACCATGAAAACTCAAGACTTTCAATGTATTGAAAATAGAGAGAAGATACAAGAATGACTAGCTTTCCTCCCACTTACAACCGATAAACTAACTACTAACATGACTATGGCTTATAAAGGCTTGCCACGCCAAAGATCAAGCACGCCTGTACACAAATAGCATGACTATGGCTCATGAGTATATGCCATGTCAGCAACAAGCATGCGTGCCTAGTCATCATGAAATATAGAATACAATATTCTAACAGTTTTAGACAGGGCACCTCAGGTTTCCAGGCAATCCACTGGTGCGTTATCGGCGATGCTCTATTCCTGCGCTATCAAGCTAGCATTACATACCAAACAGGACATGGGTCCACAAAAGGTGAGTAATTTATCCTTCAATTTTCTTGCTAAAACCAGTAGTGCTTGAATGAGTTTTGATCCTACTAGTCTTTGTTGTGTTTTTTTATGTGGATATTTTTTGCATTAAAATGTCTAGAAAATGTAGACTGAGGCATCTGCATTTATAAACAAAATGTTGAAAGTGGGATTCAGTTAGTTACATTATTGTTGAAGGTCCTTTTATTATTACAAAATCACAAAATGTGCAAAGTTGGGGGAAGTTGAATATGCCTTCAAATACATTGGCTGCCACCATGTCAAAGGGAATGCACTAATAGAGGAATCATGTATACGGCAAGGATGTCCTTATAGATCTTGTTTGTAATGTGTAGAAACCTAAAACCCTAAGGGCATATGATTCTATAGCAGAGTTGTCTGACCACGCCTAATCACATGCTACTGATTGTTTTGATTCATAAACACTAATATTGCGCGGGGTGTTCTAACATCACTCTTATATTTGTTCCATTTTTTTAGTACTATCCGTATTTGAAGCATGCAGCTGATCTTTCTATTAGGGTTCCCTTTGCACAGCTGTTCAAGTCTAGAATCCAGGAACTCGACAAGCTCAGGGACCATCTGAGCAAGTTTGTAACTCTGCAAGAAGGGAACATCTGAGCAAGTTTCATCCACCATTATGATCTTCTGCGAAGCATCTGGGGTTATCTCTAGTGTGTATAATGAAATGTAGAAGTAGTGCACCGTTTAAGGTTGAGAATGCCTCTGGTTCGAAGTGTCCAGCAGAATTCTTTCACATTGGAAGCTTTGAAATATTGGCTTATGGAGCTGGCTATTCATTGCAGGACAACGAGATTTTTGTGATTGTCACGTGGACATCATGGCATTTCAAGATATAATATGCCTTTCAAATTGGAAGGCTTGTGCCAACATTACTCCTTGAGCAATTTCCATAATAATGGTATCACATCCTTCTGGTTTTTTTTTTTTTAAATGTTATAGCTTAGAAGAAACATCATCTCTTTTATACATGTTCCAATATCCTTTTGAAGGAAGAATACTTGGGCATGGCCTACAAGACGATGTTGAATATATACCAAGCATCCTATCAACATTGCAGAAGCATCTTCCAGACTGTTAGCTTTAATGGTAATAGAATATAGCATAGCAAGATGAGAACAATGACATAACTTAATCCAAAGAGAGAAGATTGTGTATGTTTTGCTCAACTATGCAACCATGTCATACTCAGGCATTTATTGAAAGATTGGATTGCATTCCATGAAATTATATCCCGCTAAGGCACTTCTTTGAAAAGCTCTCTGGCTTTCAGGAGCTTACCTACCATACATGTAGTTGTAATAGTTGTAGCTATAGCTGGTACTTTAATAACTGTAGCTCTTTCTCGCCATTCAAACAACATTGATTCGAATTGTTGGATGCTAATGTACCTTGATGCACTGGACCTTTCTGTTTACTTAATGGAAAGGTAAGGGCAACGCTGTTTTTCTGTATGCTTTATTAGTATTCTATACCCTTTCTGCTGTTCCACAAATTGGATGCCTCCAATTTGCTAACTTCTAATTTATTTATTTGCAGGTAAAAATGTAATAGAGCGGTGCCTTCAGCTCTATATGGGTCAAACCAAAGTTATTAACACTCCGTTGAATGAAGCCAAAATAGAGTGACTCATGTGTATTTCTTGTATATTGGTTAATTTAAAGCGGTGGACTTGTTGCATGAATTTTATCATGCGTTCCTACTAAAAGCTCAATTGATGCATGATGCAGATGCCCAAATTAATAAGCATGGTATCACTTTATACGAAAATAATTGATGTCCAAAGTTCCAATCAACATGTAGAGATCTATATACAAACATACCTACACTCTTTAACTTTATTAATGACTCTAGGCTCTATACACTCCACAACGAAGAAAAAGAAGGCACCATAAACATGCATGTGACTCCCAAATGAAATGTGTAAGGCAACATTGTTTTCTTATGCTTCGCGCTTCATGTTTCTTTCCTCTCGGAGTTCTTATCCCTTTTCTTTCCCTTCTACTTGCTTGCCACCACATCTAACCTTTGCAATACTTCCTTAGGCCTGTATTCCTTCAAGAAAGATCCATGCTTGCATCGTCGAAATTAGACATTCGTTGTGTTGCTAGCATTCTTGCAAAAAGTACTGTTGTGCAGAGGATCTCTAAACCCTTCTGCAAACCCCATCCCCTGCCTCAAGCCTACCCTACTGCTAACACTTTACAACTAAAGAGGAAAGATAAATTCAAGAAACTAAAATTTTTCCATCATTGCACCATCGCATGGAGTATTCTCCCTATATACTTATGTATATTTGGTACGAGAACCGAAAGAGAATTATTTGGCACTGTTGTTCAACTTTCTTGAGCAACTATCTTGTATCCCAGGTGGACAACAACATGCAAGCAAACTCATCTGAATTGGAAAATTAGAGCCTTGCACCAACTCATGAACTTAAGAACTAGTGCAAGGAATCTGTATATGTAGTTTGCACTAATTTGAAGCACTAAGAACCTTTCGGTTTGTGTCTTAATGCTCGTATCAAAATCACCCCAACAATGCAATGTACTTGTCAATCAGGAAAATCTTTAGTAACATGGATTGATAATGTCATCATATAGCCCTATCACATAGCATTCAAATTTACAATACCTTCTAAATGCCATCATATAACCCCTCACATAGCACTAGAATTCACGCCATTTCCCTATCGCACCTCTAAACAGTATGGCTTCCACTAATTCCAAGCACTAAGCAACTTTTTGTTCATGTCTTAACAAATAAACTCCAAAAGACAATCATGTTAAAATAAGCCTCGTCGAATGCAACTACTCTATCCACACCCTAACCTTCACCCCAACCCTGCATTTCCGCTAGTTTTTTCTTTTTTCTTTTCCATTCTTTTAGATTTTTTTTTTTTATATTTCCCTTTCCCCGCATCATTTACCTTTTTTCTTTTCCCACTCTGCGATAAGTTTCTTGTAACTATAATTTATTGATCACGCCATTTTTGAGACCTAACAAGATCTACATGGCAATATGTACATACTAGTAACGATACCCAGCGTTTGCTGGGCATAAGTTGGAAGTTTGTAAATGTTTTTATCACAATAAGAAAAGTATGCAGTAAGCTTTTATTATTGGAAAAAAAATATTCAAACATAGTTATAGTGCTAGTGCTGCTGGGTATGAGTACAGTGTAAGAAATCTATAGAAACTAAGGGACTATTTCATCCCATAGAATTTCTTTGTAGACTACATTTGGAGTGAACCTCCTTTTGTTTTTTAGCAGTGCTCCTTGTCTTGAGGTTTCTTGAATGTATACCTTTACTCCGTGTTGTGTGGTGCACCTTGAGAATGCGACATAGAACTGGCCATGTGCGAATACTGGCGTTGGTAGGTAGATGCCAACGGAGGTCATTGACTGTCTTTGCGACTTGTTTATGGTCATCGAGAATGCAAGTCGCACGGGGAACTGCCTTCGCTTGGCGGGGAGGAGTTTTCTATCTGATGGCTCCAGTGCTATCCTTGGTATGAGGACCCGTGTTCCTTTGTAGGTGCGAGTGATTATTTCTGCATCTATGATCCTTGGGTGCGCTTTGATTACACGAAGGTGGGTACCATTGCAGAGGCCGGCCTTTGGGTTCATCTTTCTGAGTAGGATGATGATAGCACCATCCTTGATGTGTAACTTATATGGTCGCACGCCAGAACGGGTCAGGTGATTGATGAACTCAATTGGGAAATCCCTTGTAGCATCTTCGCCTTCTGCAATGATGGCATCTATACTCGTGTACGTATGGAGTTGTCCATTCACGTGTCTTCATTCTTTGGAGTCAAGATGGCCTTGTCATGCAATAGGTGCACATTTGCCTCTGTTATTTCCTTGCCAAAGATGCTGTCAATCAAGTCGCCTTCTACAACGCATTCTTCAGGTATCTCAACCAAGTCAGAATTGAGCCCTGGCTCATGGTTCATCCATTCCCCATTACCGAGTCATAGCAGCCAATTTGAGAAGATCAGCCAATTTGAGAAGATTTGCTCGTCTTTTTCGACCCGCATATTTTGTGTCAGCTTGTGGGTTTTGAAATTAGTCCACAATGGGTTTCTCTTGACACACTTCGAGATGACTTCTGTCTTTGTTGCATGCTTGATCACAAGCAACTATTGTCGAAAATCGCCGCCAGTGAGCATTATCATTCCCCCAAATGGCCTGTCATCTTGCCATATCTCGTGTAAAACCCTGTCTGTGGCAGTGAGTGCCTATGTATGTGTCAACCCCATTTCATCCCATACCATGATGCTTGCCTTTCTAAGTACCTTTGCTTGTTGGCTTGTTGCACGTAGTGCAGAGGTTGCCTCTTGTGTGAGGTTGAGTGGTAACTTGAACGTCGAATGAACTGTTTGTGCTCCCTTCAAGAAGAGGCTGGCAATGCCTCCAAGCTATTGATACAACACCCACGCCGCATCCTCTTAATATGTTGATCAGACTGTTGAAGAGGAATGTTTTGCTTGTGCCTCCTGGGCCATCCACATTGATACATGGGGATTGATGTTGGTTGATTGCATCGAGGATAATGTCGGCTATGTGCTTCTGCTCCCCGTTGAGCTTTCCGTAGTTTTCCTACTCTTCTTTCAACTGCTTTTCTGCATCGAAGGTGGGTTCATTTGAGAAATTGCTTAGAATATCTATCCGTGGTTTTGGTAGTCCAAGTTGTTGGCATGTGCAACCACTCATTTGGAAGATGTCGTCGATGTCCTTCAGTGCATGGTTATAAGCCTGCTCTGGTGGCATCTTCCGTTGGTAGTCTTCTGTCAGGCTGTCCTTGAAGAGGTCCCATAGCCGCATTGGATCTTGTGGGTCATTGTATAGGCAAATAAATGCTAATGTCCGGGCGAGTCAAGATTGGCATCCGAAGACGCCATGCCTTTCGAAATGCTTTCCCCGCTTGGTATCGCTTTCCAATAAGCCGAAGCCCTTGGCAGCCTTTCCCTTGAAAATTGAACATAGTTTTCCATTAATAGTGTGCATGTCTTCGGCCGGTTGCGCCTTTGATATGTAGCAATAGGAGGCGGAGGTAGTAGCGGGTCACCATCCTTAGAGCTCACGCTGTACATCCGCGGACGAGCTTGAACTTCCTCCTCTTTTCGCAACATTTAGCGCCGCGGAACGATAGTACCGAGGATTGATAAGTGTATTCACGCGGTACCGGGTTGTCCTTGTTGAGTTCAAACCATGCAAATAACATTGTTTGCCTTTGCATCCGCCGCCGATGGCTTGTCTTTCATGGCCTTCCCGATAATAGATGCCTTTGGTTGTTTGGTAGGTGAAAAATAGCCCGTGGTAATCGGTGGTGGGAGTTGCCATGCATCTTGAATCCATATAACCTCCACATTGCTTCAATTGCAGACGATCTCGTCAAGGTACCGCCCACCTCGGCCCCAATTGAATGTGGATGTGGATTCCTCTGTCGGTTCTTCAGTGATCTTGATGGATACCCGATCGTGCCCTTTGTGGATGTACTTATAGATATACTTCACGCTACCGATGCCAAAACACTGCTCAACATTGATATGTGCTTCATACTTTTCAAGCAGCCATTGATTGTAGGGAACTATCTATCTGTTATCAATAGGTGTGTTGCCCCTCATGAAGTGGCCTGTGTCCCGTCTTCTGTACTCTGGATAGCCATTTGTGTTGACTTTGTTATTTTCATTATATGGCTTTGGAAATCCTTTTGTGCATTCCTTCGTTGGGTTGCCTTCCTTGGCTTGCATGCAAGGAGCGTTTGGGTTGAGGGCCTCACATGGGCCATGGACCATATGCTTGATAACGATCTTTTGTAGGTTCGGGCTTTCTGGGCCCGGTACCTCGGCGCTTGTGATGTTGTCAATGGCATCGCTATCTCGGATCTTATCTTCTTGTTCGAGAATCATGAGGAGGTGGCAATGTGGCAAGCCTCGTTTCTGGAACTCTATCGTATATGTGTGTGCCTTCATCTTGCCCAAGATATCATTTTCAAAGAGGTCGTGGAAGAATGCTTTGAGCTTTGTGTGGAATATGCGTACAATCAAATATGGCCTATCATGTGGCTGTTGTCCAGATAGCAGGTTGTGTCTAATCTCTACCCAATTTGGGTTGGACGTAAATGTTACAAAGAGATCGGCTTTGCCGAATCTTCAGATCAAGGCCATCGAATCCTGGTAGTTCTGTTGCATTGCTCTCGGGTTCCCATTGTATGAAGAAGACATGATGACCAGCTTGCCGGATCTTAAGCCCCTTTGCTCTGCCTCGTGATCTATGTAGTCAATGAGACCTTGGTACAACTCTACTCGTAATTTCCTTTGATTTTGTCTGATCCAATTTAGATTGTTTGCTTCCACTCTTGAGTACACATCAACAATGAATTGCTGTGTTAGCTTGCCGGTGCAAAGCAGTGGGTTCCAACCTCTGCTCCTTAAAGGACCCCAATATCCCATTTTATCATATATTGTGCCATTTAAAAGACTTATGGGGGAAATGTAGTGCAATAAGTTAGTATTTTAGATGAACTAAAAAAACAGGTAAGAAAAGTCTTTTGATCTATTATTTATAGTCATGGCTAAACTTCGTAATATTGTCCTCCATTCATCAATAACCATCACTACCTATATCATTGTTGAGTTTTAGACCTATAATTAAGGGTATAATCAATGCACTTTGGAACCTATCTTTGTGTTCAATTTGTGATGTTATAGATCTTGTTTAGATCTAGATAATGCATGATTATACCCTAGTTACACTATATTTATGTTGATAAAGTAAATTTCTATATAGAGTTAATTAGAATGCATCACTTACTATCCTTATGAAACTTATAGATGGGGTTTATTGGAGCACTTTAACCTATATTTTTATTTTGAATTCTGTACAATAATTTCTTTAGTTAATAACGATACTAATATAACATATAAACATATAAAAAATTCCTTAGACTATAGCTTGTCATATTAAGGACTCATTATCTCAAAAATTAAGTCAAAACTTGTAATAATAAGAGAGAAATAATTCCTGAATCTCATGCAACATTTTTAAGCAAAATTTGGCGAGGGATTTATCTCAAAAATTAAGTCAAAACTTGTAATTGATAGAAATAAATGATAACATTTTTAAGCAAAATAGGATTTGGCCAAACATGGAAACATGCAAATCGATATGTTTTATCATAATATATCAATTACTTTAATATTTAGCAAGGTTTAGACACTTTTATGCTAGAAAATTGAAGAATGCAGTTTTAGAGTGCTGTAAAAACTGCCAAATTCCTCCAAAGTTTGAACAATCATACCAATATAAAGGTGAATTTAGTGGTCATGAAATTCTCACAAATTGTTTAGAATCAAGTAAAGACTCAAATAGTAGTAGTATATTTTA
Organism: Isoetes taiwanensis; assembly: GCA_021234155.1. NCBI lineage: Eukaryota > Viridiplantae > Streptophyta > Lycopodiopsida > Isoetales > Isoetaceae > Isoetes > Isoetes taiwanensis. Next base: position 2,451,723 of record JAJEKV010000018.1, read on the forward strand.
AAATTAAAATTTCTCTTTTGAGATATATGGGTTTAAGTGACAACCATTCCTGGTCCATGGACCAGAAATGGTTCCTGGGACAACTCTAGTGTTAAAGAGCTTATTTTCAGGTGGGATCTAGCCTCCTCTTAGGATAAGGCTACTTTTGGACATATAACCTAATGGCCTTTTTTTAGATGCACCCTAAGTACTCATACCTATTGATAGAAATACTGCCTTCAATTAAAAAAAAAAAAAAAAAAAGAAAAAGTGCCATGCATAGGTAGTACTAGTTCCAGAGCACAGCTTCAGAGCCAAGGACAAACCAGTATCTAGATAACTTTAGTGCCTTCTCTCTTTGTCCCACATTGACCTTTATGATGAGAGAGAGCTATTTCTTACAACTATTTCACCTTCTCTCTTTGGTTCATAGAAGAACTTCTTGATTGAATAGAGAATGCCTTTAGAAGACTCTTATGAGACCTTGTCAAAGGACTCTCCAGCTTCAGTAAAACTTCCTTGCCATGAGGAGTAGTCTATAATAGAGCAGCTTCTGCTAGAGTCTCTAGTACAACGTCATTCCAAATAAGAGGAGTCTCTGCAAGAGCAGATTCGCCCACACATTGCAGTGGAAGTGAGGCCCAACAAGATTCCTTGCCGGATTCTTCATTACATCTGCATGTTCATGAGGAGGAGTTTCGACCAAAGATAATCTCCGGTAGAGAGAGAGAGAGAGAGAGAGAGAGAGAGAGAGAGAGAGAGAGAGAGAGAGAGAGAGAGAGAGAGAGAGAGAGAGAGAGAGAGAGAGAGAGAGAGAGAGAGAGAAATGAAATGAAATATTTTATAGATCACGTTTATGAGACTATCATGTCTAGAAGACGCATGGGTAGAAGCATGAAAGGGTGGGCAAAAAAGGGACACTTTTATACATTTACATTTGGCAAAATGTAAACAAATTCCCTTGAGGTCTCATTTATTAGGGGTACCTAATTTTCAAACCAGTTGGGAAACTTTAATGCACTAATTTTCAAAAAAAAAAAAAAAAAAAAACCTTCCTCGATTCTTTTGATCCCCGCCCCATTCCCAACCCCCCGCACGCTTCCCGCCATAGCTGCACCTTTGCAAGGTCGATCATGGACCCTAAGCCCCGATACTTCCCATTATCACCTAGACCGTGGCGCTTAGGGTTTAGGGTCGGCAGGAGGGTGTGATTTTTGTGCATTCATCGCTGATTGATCAAGCCCTATTAGTAGCGCCAAGAAGCAATCACTACAAAACCAAAGCCCTCGTTACGACGCCTATTACGACGCCCGCACGCCGCTTGCACGCCGATGATCGATGTCAAAACGCCGATAACGACGCCTATTTCGACGCTTGAAAGGCCGATAAACGAACATTTATAAGCCATATACGCTGCCGCAACCGCTGGGCGCTTTTGCTTTTTGCATCTGACGCCGCTCAACGCCGCTACATATCGCATTCACGCACGCCGCATCGCCGCCAGAGTGATCAAGGCACAAGGCCGGCCGGCGCGGTGATGACCTCGCAACGCCGCTCAACGACGGCAAGTACACGCCATCATGTCCATCCAAATGGGGCGCAGTTAGCTACAGAAGGCCGACGCGGGCTGCCAGAAACGCCGCTTCAACGACGCTTGCCGGGCGCGGTTAAGCCACCGTCACGCGGTTTTACCGCTCATTATTCAACGACGCCGACGTATGCCATTTGCAAAACGCCGCTCAACGACGATTAAGGAATTTTGATAAAAAAAAAAATATTTATTTAATATTATTCAATATGATTTAACGGACAGTTAATATTCATATTCAAAATTAACAAATATTTAATAAATATTTAAAAATTTAAAAATTCGAAAAATAGAAACAAATATTGATTAAATTATATTAATGGTAGATAAGCATTATTGTTTAATATGTAATTAAATGTTTAATAAATCTAAGAATAAAAAAATAGAATCGAGCATAAAATTAACATAACAAAAAAATCACAAATAATAAGAACAAAGCATAAAAAATTTAAATTGAATTCAATTAATATATTTCACAATGTAATTTGCACATTACAAAATATATTAAGTCTTTAGTTGTTGCTCTCTTCTTCTTCTTCTTCATTGGCTTCGTTTTCATTTACCTGCATTATATTGTATCGCAACAATTAGTTCATTGTAGTCACAAATAATTATCTAATGAATGATACACACTTATCCCCTTTCACGCCAAGCAGCATGACGCTGATGGTCGTGATGACCGCTTTGTTTGAAGGCCCTTTTCGCTCATCTTTAGCAAACCGGCGACCAAAGAAATGACGCCTATTGAGAATGAGCACCAAAACTAATGTTAGTGTTCAACTCGAGAACCTACATTATAAAACCAAATTTATACTTACAAATAGTTTATCCGTAGCCATAACCGCTGCAATTTTTATTGGCACTATGGTCGCCACTTGCTTCACATCACTGCCATGCCCAAATACGCTTTGTTCTAGCTTCCCTTTCTTTGATAATATGTTGGCCTTCAAACACTACAATGCAATACAAGGACTTAGTCCACATGGCATCATCTAATTATACCACTCATGGGAGAGATGATGTACTTGAAATGCCTCATTAGTCAACTGATAGGTCAGGCTACTCTATCGAGACCTCTCAGAGCTTTGGCAAGAGCTTTCAACCGGCTTCTTCTGGACACCTCCAAAATATAAATAAAATATGAGTACAATGAGGTTATAATGAAGAACTAAAGAGCCTAATACCGGTGGCTTTAACATGTTTACCCCCTTTGAACAAACCTCCCTCCATGAGATCTCTCCCCGACTTGAGGTCGGATATTCTCGCTTCTAAAAGCTCCTTGATCCTCTCTTTTCCCTCATCATAGGCTCCCGAGTTCCATTCACCCTTGTGGACGCTATGGCAAACGCCATTTGTGACACTATTAGCCATCTTCCAAAAATTGTCGCCATCTCAAGTCGCGGGCGCTAACTTCTTTGCTACTACACTCAACATACCACTAACATATGAATATGTGTTAGTGAACAAAAAAGGGCATAATTCAAGATGAACTCACCATATTGAAAGAGATGCCTTCGTGGAGGTGGTGGTGGTGCACGATCTTTAAGAGCTTGAAGAGGAATTATGCCCAATTCCGACGAAACGACGGCCGGGCGCCCTTCGTGGGGTTCATTCTCCTCGTGCTCGAACGGGCCCAAGATTGAATTCTCAAGGAGTGTATGAGCTATGACGGAGGGTCATGGGCGCCCTCCGCTTACTTTGTTCAACAGCCCGGGCGCTACATCTCCATTTCTCGCTACATCCCGAATTGCAAGGCATTCCACCTATCTTCGTGGTTATCGCCTGATGATATCTCCTGAGTTCCCTGCTCTTCGCCTTCCCCGCTGATGCGTAGGTCCTTTTCCGCCTCTTCTTCGGGTGGTGAGAAGAAGATCCGCCATAACCACGCATTTACCTAACATTATGCATAGGAAAAGAAGGACGCAACCGCATTTACACGCTTACATTTAAAAACATTAGAACGTTAAAAATAAATGGTTAACTTACATTTTATCCTAGAAAATAATCCATACCAAATCCGCATTGGCGGTGGAGGTGGTATGGTATGAAGCTAAACCCGAACGACCAACCTCGGGCTTTTAAAGGCCTTTTGCAGTTTAGGGTCACAATAAGGCTACCAAGCCACGCCGATAAGTAAAGTTGTGAACAATAGATATGCCATCGCGTCAGTATCCCATGGTTGTCGGACATGTGCAAAAACTTGCAAAGTTATTTATATGGAGTGCGATGAATAACATAGTAGGAAAGCAACAAATGTTAGCAACATGGGAAGTTCATTACAAAACATTGGGATTTGAATAATTAAAAGTGTCTTTATATATTTGGTTATTAGACAATTAAAAAAAATTTAATACTCTTAAACATGGCAAGATATACAATATTGTATTCATTATTTGAGTTGTGACAACAACAATTTTGACATCTCCAAGGCATCCATGCACTTCATGTGTCGCCTTTGTCTCACAACCATGGTAGAAGATATTCCAACACTTTGTAAGGCTTCAACAACTTCAGAAGCTTTGGGTCGTGATGAGAATACGCCTTCACGTAGGCACATCATTCTTGTTTTTGCTCCTCCAACTTGTCAAGACGCCGCTGGTACATATGGGTTGGATTAATCCATTGGGCATTGTTGTTATTATTAAACCATCCATTCGTCGCATAGCTTGCAAATGAAATCCGTAAGCATCTCATAAATATATCCCAATGCATAGACATCATGAATTTCGCGGTCCCCATACACTCCATCATCATCCTTGATTTCTCAAACACGCTTTCCTCTAACCATGGATATTTTGCTTGTCCATCCGAAAGTAAGTACCGACACTTCAACAAGGGACGACGCCTTTGGCGAAAATGAATTGCATTGTCCCAATCACCAATGGCCACCCACACATTTTGGTACTCATCATCAAAATGTAATTTGACTCTTGCAATTAAGCTTTGTGTGAGTGAAGTGGCTTTTGGATCTCAACGACACCTTCTCGCTAGGGCAAGAGCTATCTCCTCGAACATAATGATATACAACTCGCATTTTTTGCTCCTAAGTTCACGCCTATGTGTTTGTCGGGCTTTTTTGGCGCTTAGCAATTGCATTTGACCATCTTCTAAAAACGTGACAAGTTATTAGGTAAATAGTCAAACAAGTGTGCAAGTGTCTCCCATTCATGAAAGGTAGAATCACCATTGGCCCTATGGTATCCCCACTAGAGCTAGCAACTTCATATGCAAGTCCAATGGATGTAGCCAAAGCAGATGCGCTCTTGAAGCTTATGTATCTTTGAGCCATCTCATAATGCCTTCGCCTCTATCTTTGCCCCTTGAAAACCCATCCACCGTGATAGCTCATCATCTTGGAAGTGTTGTGTTCGCTGATCTTGATTTTGATAATGCGATGTGTTGGTTTCTCCTCAATAAGGCGATCACATCCACGCCTCCTACGCATGGGATCAACAAAGATTGATGTGTTCATGTGATTCTCCAAAGAAAAGTGGGCCTTGCTAGGCCCCTCGCCCACTAGAGCTTCCCCCTCGATGCAAAGTATTTTAATTACCTCCAACCCACGTGTATTGAGATCCGCAATGATGTTCTTGTGATCCAAACGCCGCTTTGAGGAATTCCATGAAGCTACCCATTCCTTTGACACGGTAGCCTCGCATTGGGACTTTTAAGTCAGCCACCAATGCTTCAAACATGTCTTCGGGCCATCCATGGGTTTCCAATCATTGGCTTTTACATGTGTGTCAAGGAGAGAAGTCAACATTTTTTTTCTTGACCGGCCATTTTGTGCTAACTCAAATTGGCACTTCCTTTTCACATGTTCCGACAAAATGGTCGACACATTGACCAATTTGCATCTCCTGTCGGGACTTTCGCTAGCACATATCTCATTTATGACCATGCCTAATCTCACTAATCATTAGTGTCTTCACAAATGGGGCCATACCTACAAAACCAATTTAGATTCATTAATCTTGCTTTGTGACTTTTTTCAAACCTTCATTATGAATCTTTACCTACTTTCTTAAGAGTTAGTTTCCTTTTTTTTTTTTTAAAACCAACTATTTAAATTTTTTTCTTGCTCTTAACCACTCCACATCAGTTGTTTCTTTGACATCCCTAACATCTTTAAAAACAACATTCTTAACTAGAAACCCGAAAATCAATAATGCAATTTTTTTCAAAAACCCTGCCCTTGTCCAATCCTGTAAAGATTTCTATTTATTGATATATTAATAAAAAAAAAAAAGAGTATATGAGCTTGGACCCGAACACCTAGTCTTCTCCACTCAAGGCGGAAGCCCAAATTTTTCTAAACATGCCCTTGTCCAAGTCTCCCCAAATTTTTTCTAAACTAAATACATTAATCAATAAAATTACAGAGTAATCTATGAGCTTGACCCGAACACCCAGTCTTCCACTCAAGGCGGAGCCACCATGCCCTTGTCCAAGTCTCCCAATTTTTTCTAAACTAAATACATTAATCAATAAATTACAAGAGTAAACGGCAGCTTGGACCGAACACCTAGTCTTCCACTCCAAGGCGAGCCGACCATGCCCTTGTCCAAGTCTCCCAAGTTTTTTTTTTAACCCAAATAAAACATTAAAATTTTATTCTCCTACTCAAACTCAAATTCTTACCTAGAATGTCTTCGAAATTAAAAATCGATTTCCAAGAGCGACAATTTTGTTATTAGTGTACATGCAAAAAAAAAGGCATTCAATAATTAGGAAGGAAGGAAGGAAGGAAGGAGTTTATTTTAACGTCCAATGGAGGCCGCAGGCCATGAGACGGCAATGCACGTGCAAAAGAGCCAAAACCCCAACACCAAAACAAACAATGTAAATCAGATAAGAGAACCCCTACTACCGGATGAAAACCCCCACTTGGGAGGAAAACCCAACAAAAGAGGGCTCTCAAATACCATGCCCCAGAAGAGCAAGTCCGACGGGCCAAATCTGCAGGATGTAAGCTCCCGGTCGCGCTACCATAGGTGATGAAAGTAACTGATGTAGCGCAGTCGAAAGCATCTAAGATCGCAGGCACCGCCTATTACATGGCATATGTCGGGTAATCACCGAGGGCATGGTGCTCATCCTCTATCACGCATCTCACAACACCGCATATCCTCTCCTCCCCGGGGATCCTGCGGCCTCGCCATTCACCCCCAATAATTGCCTCAATTTCGAGGTAATGGGAACCCGCCCTATGGCGCAATAGCTCTCCGCTTTTCACAGAGATGTGTGCTTTTCAAGTACCGGGATGGGGTCCATGCTCAAGGTCGATTAATCTGAAAGGCTGATAGTGCTCGCCTGGGCTTTGTAAAGAGGCATCCCACGTGAGTGGGCAAAGATAGCCGCATCCAATTGCCCATTCTCCGCGATCAACGCCAAGCCACCATCCGTTGGTAATCCATAGACCACCTCCTAAACCATCCCTGTCATGCTGCTCGTATGCCATACCCTCTTCACCACCGGGGCCCTCAAGCACGAAACACTACTCAAAGGGCAAGCATGCTCATCCATCCCATCCACCTTATGGAAGCAAGTAAGATGCCTTCAGAGATATGTATCGTCAGAAGTGCCGTAACCCCTCGCCTCATACAACAAAAATCCCATACTCTGCATCTGTCCTTCTACTCCCAAGCTATAGGTCAAGAAAGCTTTCTCGCACCCTTTCCAACCTATCCCACGTATTTTTGCTAACCGCCGCCCCAAACCTCCACCCCATATAGACCTACCAACCAAAAGCTCTAAACGCGTGCTCTCCTCGCCTACCATGTGAGATTCATCCCCACAATACCGCTTTGCACCGCATATAAAGCCTTCCAACAAGATCGCCCTTTTCTCCACACACTCATCCCACGTAAAGATGTTAGTAGTGGAATCAATTCGATACTTGAAGTTCGCGACCATCTCCACTTCCCCGGCCCCCTCAGAATAGAACTCCGGATAGGTGTTGCCAGGGGATGATCGCAGAAGCTTAGTTTTGTGCAAGTCATCATTATTCCTGTTCTACGTAACTCCCATCGAGGGCATCCAAATGTCACGATGATACCGGCCGGGCCGGTGAGCTAGCAAAAGCTACATCATCCGGGATATAGTAACCGGCTCACAGAGAGGTCGTGAGATCGATAATTGCACCTCCGCTCCCCCATGGTGCCGCGAGATCCACGCCTCCAAGCTATCAATATACAACCCAAAAAGCTTGAGACAACGGCAGCTCTGCTTAACTCCCATAGTGCTAGCTACCCGCCGATCCTCATAAGGCAGTGCAAAGCATAAATCCCATCATAAAGTCAGTGCACCACATTCTGCGAACTCCTGTGGAACTCCGCACTTGCAACCTCTGCCACAAGATAACCCCCGGGACGGTGATCATATGCGGCTTAAAAATCTACAAAGCAAAGAATACAAGTTTTGTCGCCATTCCGGGCTAATTCCATCAACACTCTCAAAGTGAAGATATGGTCGGTCGTGGAGTGAGGCACAAAGCCCCGCCTCGCCAATTGCTCCGCGACCGCTCCTCCCCACTTAGGGGTTTCTTTTTCTCCACCACCCCCAGAGCTTTTGGGGCCAGCGAAGCTTATTTAATCATCCCATCACGGCCATCCAGATAATGCCTTTATGAATGAACAACCTTACTAAACATCCACTCGGGAGCTCCTCGCCGTAGCCCGGTTAATGATCACCGCCGTGGTCTCTACCCACGATGGGCCCCCCATTTCAACAAAATACCGCAGCCCTCAGAAATCCTTTGCCTTTGCTATCTCCTCGCCGATGCCCGAGACCTTTGTTGAACATCCTCCCCGCCGCGGAGCCGCAAAGACCTCTCCTACCCGATCCGACTCGGCATTAGTTCTCGGCGTCATATAACTCCCCGCAGCGTTGCATCCATTGCTCCACACACTTACATTACCACCACCGGCGCTTTTATATAACACCCACGCCTAAAAAGCTTTTGCATATTCACATGAGCATGTCAAACAAAAGGCCCCGGTTTCAGCCATGTATCTCCCCTTAGAAAACTTACATAAATAAAGAAAATAAAAAAAAAAAAAAAAACCAAAAAGACCATTCACGCTGAAAAGATCATTGACATTAAAACTATTTACATTGTTAATTAAAAAGAACTATATATTGACATATAAAAAAATGAAAAATAAAAAAAAGGAAGAATAAAAAGAAGGGGCCTCGCCTTTCAACGACGCCCCTCTTTGTAATAAAAAATAGAGGAAGAATGGCCCTCGCCTTTTCGAATCCACGCCCTTCCATGGAAAAAAAATAGAAGAAGAAGAAGAAGAAGAAGAAGAAGAAGAAGAAGAAGAAGAAGAAGAAGAAGAAGAAGAAGAAGAAGAAGAAGAAGAAGAAGAAGAAGAAGAAGAAGAAGAAGAAGAAGAAGAAGAAGAAGAAGAAGAAGAAGAAGAAGAAGAAGAAGAAGAAGAAGAAGAAGAAGAGAATATGCTCTTCGAAGCCTTCATATCTTCAAATTTTTGAGATCTTGCTTTTACTTATGCCGATACTGCAAAGTTATGTAGTTTTGGTTTGACATAGAGCAGCAAATGGACTGAATGCCTTTGTGTAGGGTGGATCATACAATATAGCCAATAATGTCGCAAGGTTTGACAGATGCGGCTTGCCTCCTAGTGCCTTAAAATTTACAAAGCTCCTTTGAATGGTTTTGTTGAAAAAAGCCTATTTGAATGGGTATTTCCAATGTACTTATATGGATAAGTGACCATTGAATTTCAAATGGCATACCATATCTAAATATTGAAATATTTAATTGCTTTCAATGTCAAATGTTGGAATATTTGAACTTGGTGAAAAAGATAACCACATTAATTATTATTGATGTGTCTTTGGATATTACTTTATGGAGGGGAATTGCTTTGTATACCCTCCCTTTAACTTATCTTTGGAAAAAAAGGTTGCTTTAACCTGAAGCAAGATGTGGGTCAACATGCATGTATATTTGCATGTTGATATGTGGGTCACCATGCAAGCGTATTTGTATGCCTTTTTTCTAGCATATATCTTGTGCAAGCGCTCATTTTTCATATGGTAATTAAGTGGTACCATTAGAGGATTTCTGATGTGTGCAAAGTGGAACAAGGTTAAAAATTGAAAAAGTTGAGATTACATATAAGGATGGTATATCTCTTAACGAAATGCATGTATATGCCCAATATACAAATATACAGTATGGAAGACGGTATTTTGGTCCTAAATGAAAAGCAAATAGAAATGGCCATGTAATAGCCGTCAAAAATCTTGGCTCACTTTGCAAATTGGTCACCTTTATATGTGTTCGATCTATTTTCTAGCTTCTATAGATACCTGAGGTGCTAAACTACCTTCGTTTATAAGGTAGAAATCATTAGGCAGATCAATAGCTTTTCTTTTACGTAAAAGATAAGTATCCGACTATCAAAAAACTTGATTTCTAGATGTTTACAAAGTTCTATGGCAATCGGCGTACATGGCTCCATGCAAATATTGATTTCCCCTATATGGATCCCATTTTTTATTCAAAAAAGGCTTCCATAAATCTTGTATAAGGTTATGAATGAGCCCTTTGCTATAAGGGGCTTATCCTAGTTACTGTTTGCAAAGAAGTTTAGTGTTTTGTGCTCAAACTAATACTTTTAATTCACTATGGTTTTGAATAAGGTATGATACACTATTTTATGCTTTTTATGCTTTATCAAAATATTGTGGTTGCTCAAGCCTCCTCAAAAAATGTATCACTTATATGGGTTGTTTTATCCATATCGCGGACGTTATATTTATGATATAACAGGAAGCGTCATGGCGCCTAAAAGGGCTTTTACCTTAAAACAACTTAATATGCAATTCAAATATGTATGGCTTTGTGCTCAAACGATTATTTCTGGACTTAGTTTTGTCGCCGCGAAACAGAAAACATGGATAACATGAGTTTAATAACCAGCTATTCTTCAATTTCCTCTAAGTTTGGAAACATTGTATGATTCAAAAAATGATGCTTAAGGCTTGATTTGTTGTTTGTTATTCTTTATGCATATGGATACAAACATGTCGTGAAAATGGTTGATGTACTAAACTAGCTTATGCCCATCGTTTTTGATTGTGCATGTTTAAATTATATTTTTCTTGAAAGAAAAATATGGTTATATAAGTCACTCTAATCCAAAAATACATATATGTGGTTTAAGAACTATGATGGATATGTGGTTTTAGTGGTTTTAGTGGTTTTGGTTCAATGTAGAGCGTATTGGTCGACAGAAAGTCTTTGAGTTCTAATAATATAAAAGCTTGCTCGTTTAAAGTAAGGTGGACAAAATAATTCTTGGAGATAATTATGGAAAGCTTAAAATGTTAAAAAAAGTACTATGCTTCATGTTACAAAATTATGATAGCTCTGAACTCATACTATAGAATTGATATCAAGATTACCAGCTAGATTTGGGACTAAGAAATTCGAACTATAGATCTAATAAAACGCGTGCCAGGATCATTTAAAAACTTATAATGCTATGAATATTTCTTCGGTTTCCTTTCTTGTTAAATGTCACCTGGGGCAAAAGGATACAATTAGTGATCAGCGATAAGGCGAGACCCCAATGTACCTTTTGGCCCTTACTATTCACAGATTTCGCATGAAATTGTGTATTGATTAGGCTGCGGTCTGGGTTCTCTCACTCCAGGTTCAATACTCTATTTTGCTGTTAGAGTTAGGCGTTAGCGTGGAAATGGAATAAGCCCCGGATCTCCGTAAGAGATGGAATAAAATTGCTTTGATAGAGACACAGATAAGATAAATGAATACATACTATACAGAATGTTATTGAATACTCTATATTTTGTATCTCCATAGCGTTTAAACTTACACTTTGAGAATACATAATGCGTTTATAGTTAAATACATTGCATACTTCCTCTAAAATTTAAGGATTTACACTTTAAGTTAAATTTGAAGTTACTTTGTGAATTTGTTTTTAGAGATTCGAGGAATTTGTATGGAAGCTTATGGTTTGGAAATTTTTGTTAACTGGCTGGCCTAAAAACCGAGTGGATATTGGAAACTCTTTGCGGCGAAGACGAGGTTCTTTTAAAATGTTGTACTTTAAATGTGTTGTAGTCTAGAGTAAGAACATGTCTGAAGAAATTGTGATTTCAACTTCTTTGGAGTTATCTGACAAGCGCATCTCTTCTACAAAACCAGTTGGTTTGCTTGGGTGTGCTTTTAGATGAGAAAAATAGGTTTTCTTCCA